>JAQOWT010000348.1:0-21583 GCA_030407085.1 Trichopria drosophilae
AATTAAACATGAAAGTTTGACATCTTCATTCTCCTACTTTCATTTACTTTTAGACGTCAAACTTTTAGGTTGTAAATTTACGTACTTATTATAAGTAATGAATTTTTATATCATTTCACTCGGTAACAGCTTGTGATGAAAAACTAATTCTGTAAAGAAAATTCTGGAAAAAAAGTGCCACAGAAAATGAATGTTAACCTTGTCAAGTTTACTCGCCTTCTGCCATGTTTGACCGAAATTCACAAAAATTTTTAATAGTTTTTTCCCTTCAAATATGTCGACTGTACATAAAACTGGGTGTAACGAAAATTACAAGGTGTAAGAAAAATCAATCTGAACTTTTGAGTTTGCGTTTTAAGATTTCTGATTCGGTGACCTGAGTTTACCTGATGGGTAGTCGCTGCGATAAACTCACCATGACAATTAAATTGCCCTTAAGGGTCCTCCATAGCATAGCAGAAAACGAGGAAAATGAAAAATAAATAAGAAAAAAAACGAGGACAACTTTGCTCCAAGTTCCAGAATTAGTCTGGATTTTTAGGGAGACATTGGGTCACTTCACGATTTGGATCCAGAACCGACACCTTACATGAAAAAGTGAACACTTAAAAAAAGGAACAAAGCCGTTGAAAAACCTGTTTACGACACAGGTCTCCGAATACTCAAATAGATTTGTTGACTTCTTGTACTTAACGGCCCTCAAGTGTCACCGGTGGCAGGCAAAAACCGAAAAAATTTTACACCAATATTTAAGAATAAACAACTTTTCAGATAATTCTTTTTTACAGAAATATTTGTATCATCAACGAATACAGACGCATATAGAAGCGCAGAGCCCACGTTACGGAATTGTCAAGTATCTGGCAAACATGAAACCTCTAGAGTAGTGTAGCTATAGGGCTTCTGGCCCTCCCCACCCTACCTCCCATCGATGATAGTTTGAGGGAAAAATTGCGCAAGTGAGCCGTCAGAAGGTCCGGAGTGAAAGGAGGTTATTATAAACAATTTCATGTATTGTTATTACAAAATTCGAAAGCTGTGAAGGTCGAAAAACATAGGTCATTTAATGCATTACATTGTCTAATCAAAAGAGAAGGTAAAGGTCAACCAATATTTATTATTTCATTAGATATTGTTATTAATAAAATGTTTTTACATTATCATTGAAAACGACATCGTTTCTAATGCGTGATCTTACAAAATACAATCAGAGAGATTGAAAAGTGTTTGGTCGTTTACAACATTAGTAATTACCATGTGTCCGAAAAACAAATTTCAAAAGTCGCCTTCATTAAAGGTCAGATATTGATATATATATAGTCGCTTCCTCGTGTATATATGTGAAATAACAGTCGATTTGTTTTCCCGAAAATTATGAAATTGTATACAGTAGGTCCAGACGCGTTCACAAGGTCATTGCACAAGTTCTTCAAAACATTTCCTCTTTCTCCTCAAATTTAGTCAATCCGTGACGTAATAGAAAGAACGTAGCCTAACTCAATCCATTCCAATGTAGTATTGACATATGTGGACTGGTCGAAAAACAAATTTTAAAAGTCGCCTTCATTAAAGGTCAGATATTGCATCATTATATTCGCACTCAGTGATTATTTGAAAATACTTCGTATTCCGTAGGAACCGGTATTGAGAGTGAATGTAAAATGACCTTTTCATCGTGGCGTCCTATTACCATCTCTCTCGCGCTCGCATACTCTGAGTTAGATCCATTAACTTTAGAAGTATACTGTTTTCCACGGTCGTCGATTAATGCGTCGATCACTTATTCCTCGTACATTTGTTTTCCCGAAACTTTCGAAAATGTATACAGGTCCAGACACCGTTGAAAAGATCATTGCACAAACTTTCTTCAAAACATATATCTGTTTTTACCAAATTTAGGCAATCCGTGACGTAATACGAACGGATGCATTCCTAATTCAAATATTCCAATGTCATAATTTTCTATCGATCTCTCACACCTCGCAAACTCTTTGTTACATTCCAATATCATTAGCAGTATAGTACCGTTTTCACGGTCCGTCGATTATGCGTCGATCACATATTCACCGTAACGTTTGTTTTCCCGAAACTTTCGAAAAATGTATACAGGTCCAGACGCGATTAAAAAGGTCATTGCACAATTTCATCAAAACGTTATCGCTTTGACCAAATTTCGGTAATCCGTGACGTAAGCAAAAAGGAAGCAGTCTAATTCAAATATTTCCAATGTCATAATTTCTATTATCTCTCCTCGCATACTCTTTGTTACAGCCATTAACATTAGCAGTATACCGTTTCCAACGGTCCTCGATTATCCGTCGATCACTTATTCACCGTACATTTTGGTTTTCCCCGAAACTCTCGAAATTATATTCAAAGGTCCCTGATATCGTTTCAAAGGAATGTCCGCGTTCTCTGTGTCTATGTTTGAAAGTACGTAAGCACCTCCTATTTCAAATATTGTATTTCTACATCAATATGGTAGATGTCAAGAAGATTTTAGTCGTCATGGGAAGAGGCCTTGAAGAAGAACGCTACTGAGGATCATTTTTCCAACTTCATTCGAGAATCCATCGCAAAGATTGACAAAATCAATTCATTCTCAATGTCAATCCTCCACATTCTCAATTGGATGAATGATATCGTTAGGGACACGAATTCATTTGCATCACGGTACAGAGGGGTACAGCAGCAGTACATATTAATTAGCATATCATCCCAACTTTTCGTTGATTTGCATCAAAGGGTATATCGCCCGATTTCCATCGTAAACTGATGATAATTGTGCATTAACCAATTGTTTTTACGTTCAAAACGTAACTTTAACAACATAACTGTCGGAAAATATCCATACTACAGAAACATTTTCTTCGGTATAGCAACCAACTAACCAGTTTCAGGGGAAACCTTGCACGTCAGTAATATAATACATTTCTATTTACCTAATACTGATTTGCTTGTCACCTTCATTAATTGGAACACGTCATTCTCTCTCTCTCTCTCTCTCTCCTCTCATCCTCTCTCTCTCTCTCTCTCATCTCTCATCTCTCTCTCTCTCTCTCTTCATCTTCTCTCTTCTCTCTCTCTCTCTCTCCTCGTTTCTCCTGTCACACACGTCTTTGCCACTTCCATAACTATGTTACCCTCTAATTTCATGGATACTGCGTCGTATCTTCCTCTCTAGATCTTAGTATCTCTTCGACAATTCCTATGAAAGCGGAAATCAAGATCAGAGTGTAACAAAAATCAGATACTTTTTCACGGTCACTAGATCCCTCACGGTATCATCCGAAGATTCCTCTCGAGATTTAGGATAGACGGCCCCATTACGTGTCCATTGTCGATAGTTTTGCGAGTTACAATACTCCCAGATGATGAAAAAGTTAAATGCAAATTAAATCGTTTCAAAGATGCTAGCACCAGAATGATGGTCACCGCACTTTCACAATTGAATGAATCTTTTTCTACCATAATCGAACTAATTGAAATGTGCGAATACAAGTTTCGATCCATTTATAATACAAATGAGCGTTTCAAAGGTACTTTTAAATTTTCAATAAATAATGTTCAGATCATTAACTTGACATCGTTTAAACAATTAATTTTTGTATGTATATTAAAATCGCGATATACTGTAGTCTTAAATCAAATAATTAAAATCATTACATCTTAAAGTTAGTCCATGCATAAGTCTTACATGGTCTAAGTCATCTTATGTAGACTACATCTTTCTTTCTGTAAATGCAAACCAAAATGTGTTGTAACATTCACACGACTATGGAATGAAATTTATTCTGAAAATCCAACAAGTACAAGCGTAAATGTATTTTAATACTAACTAATGGTATACCTCTTGAGTCGAAATTGTAAGTAGCGTAACCGACATGACTACTTAATTCCGTTTACAATAATGATTTGGAGATTCACACTGCTTGTTATATTTGACAGATTTTTTGTTTACTTCCACATTATAATCGTAATTAGTTAACTAAGTTATTTACGTACGAATCCTATTGTTATATGTAGGTATTTTGTTAAATATAAGGAGAATGTCGTCCTATCCATCACACCTAGTGTAATAGAAAAAGACACAAGTCATTATATCAATAAATCATTTTCATAGTAATAAATTAACCTTTAAAAACTTCTTATGTTTTCACATCATGTACTAAAATTTCATATTATTATTATTAATATTGAATCGTTTATAGAATTGATGTTTTTATACAAATCATTTATATGAACATACATTATCACTTAAAAAGACTGCTACCGTATATGAAATAAAAGACCAAACAACAATTCAACATGAAGGCATGTATATATTAATTCTATTTAAATGTGCGCATGTGATTCCGTAAAACATTAGTCATTTTGAAAGGAAAAGTGAAAAATTCTCAATGAGCTTAATTGCGGTGTCTTAGAAATGTTGGTGATAAAAGTATGAATATGCAATTAAATGAATAATTTAACACGCGTATCTCTATCATTACGTTCAATTGTATAATTTTTTAATATTATAACACGTACATATTGACAATATTTGCAGACTGCAGGTCAGACTTTTCATTATCACGTTTAGAATAAAATGTGCGTCAAAATTGACTCTTGCTCGTCATTAATTATAGGCATCTAGTACATCGGAGCTTTGAAACACCTTTACAATACGTTGTATATTTTCTTAAATCTGAATGCATTCACGTTACTGATGACAATAATGCTTCTTTAGTTTCATCTTGACCAAATGTGTAAACGCAACAAATTGAGATCAGTACCAATAATTGCCAGTGTCTGAAATTTCTCACCCACACCTATCAAGGAGTTTCGTAAATTATAGGCAAAAACATTCACAGTTATTAATATAATTCTTTATAAGTCATAAGTTTGCTGTCGACTAGATTCATAATAAACATATTGTGTAATGTAGATTGGTAAGTATCTAATTCCTTATCTAACATTTAATTCCTCACAATATTCAATATGTACCCTTCAAAGCGTCGTGTTCTATTTTTGCTTATTGCATCTTGCAATATAACTGCTCGCATTCTCTATATAATAATAATAATAATATTAATAATTGACTTTATTGCTTATATCAGGAATACACTATATACATGGGAGAATTCACTTACTTACTAAATATATATAAGCAAAAGGCGAGACACAGCACCACTAAGCTGTTTTACAGTCTGACCCTGTACGGAAAATAAAAGTATAGAAAAAAAATATTTACAATTGTAACGGATATAGACAAAGCATACAAAAATCAACATTCAAAGATACAATAAGCACACAACACTCATCGGTTTCTAAACTAGTTAACCGTGTACTATTCATATTTTAAAGATAAAAAATTACAGCTACTTCAGATACTAACGAGTGGCTTACTAATAATTATGAATAACAATCAAAGGACATCATTTCCGTTATTTCGGCCGTCGAAGACTTGGTTCTTTTATTTGTTTACGACATTGTGTGAGTTGGTCAATTACTGCGTAACGCATATATCATTTATTCAACACTTACATTATTGCTCTCTCACACACAAAAGGTATCATAAATTTCTGCACGTTTGCTGACATTATTGTAAATTTTGCTTAACTATTATGATTTTTATCAGTTGTTCTATTGATGATTGAGAGAGAAAAAGTGTGAAAGTGTGAGGGGGAGAGATAAAGCAATATGTGTGCATGAGATTGCAATGATGAACGATTTACTACTTATGATTTTGATATGCTAATTTGATTTACTAATTATGAACCACATTTATTACTTATACGAAAAGAAGATAATAATTGATAAAGCAGGTGATCGTTTAGCGTATGACCACGTAGAAACACATATAGTAATCTCTAGAGAATAAATGTGTTCAAACATATGTGTTGGATAATATACAAATTCATCGCTTAAAATATCAGTTAACTATAAATATTTCCGATATAAGGTAAGTAAGATGGAGAAAATATCAAACTTGTAAGAGACGTTTAGACCGAGAGAAATATTTCAAGTATAATAATAAATTTGAATTGAAAATATTACCTACATTATTTGCTAGATGTTTTTGGAATTGGTAGAATATTAGTGTGGGTATAAGGTGGATGGTCAAATAAGCAATGTATACGAAATTATGTCCTTTGATTATCAGTCTTAATTATTAGTAAGGTGTTCGTTAATACCTAGAGTAGGTACAATTTATTTTTATAATATAAATGCAATATTAACGAACATTTTGTAAGTTGTCCTCAGAAAATGCCTAATCCGCATCTAATTGAATTTTTCAAAAACTCGCGGTCAGATAAACTTCCAAACTCAGCAACTTTTTCGTTTTCTGAAATCTCACTCTCCAAGTTAACAAGTATTTTGTAAAAATAAAATATTTGCACAAATTATCAATAATATCATTGTGGATTGTGAATTTCCTGATATCTGGAAAATTGCTTGGGTATGCCCAATACCTAAAAAGGCAAACCCCTCTCTTCTTAGTGATTTACGCCCTATCAACCGTCTACCTCTTTTATCGAAAGTTTTTGAGGAAATCTGTTATGAACAGCTGTTAAGCTATTTTAATATGTATAATCTGCTTTCTCTGTTTCAATCGGGATTCAGGCGTTTTCACAGCTGTGAGACGGCACTCATTGACATATCTGATAATGTGTTGAAAAATTGGGACAATCGTCTTCTGACAATTGCGGGACTCCTTGACTTTTCTAGGGCCTTTGATACACTGAATCACGATATGTTATTAGCGAAACTGGCATATTATGGTCTTTCGAAAAAATGCGTGCGAGCTCTTGACTTCTTTTCTCAATAATAGATCCCAAATTGTAGAATTAAATATTAACAACGATAAAATTACATCAACACGTAAAGTCTTAAAATATGGCGTACCTCAAGGAGCTAAGTTAAGTGCGCTCCTTTTTATTATATTCTCTGCTGATATTTATGAGTGTTGTAATAACGTTAGCATTAAAACCTATGCCGATGATACGCAAATTCTTATGCCTTTTCTTCCTGAAAATTCGCTCGAGGCTGTTACCATTTTCAATAATGATATTGCGCGTATTGAAAAGTGGTCGGATGAAAATGCGCTTACTATTAATCCAAATAAGTCAGTGGTCCTTATTATCGGGAGTAGTAGTTTACACGCAAAAATTGCTTTGGATGATTTTCTAATTTCAATAAAAGGAAATGCAATTCCAATTGTTAATGAAGCTAGAAATCTCGGGCTATACATCGATTCTTCCTGGAGTTTCTCCTATCATATATCGAAAAAAATTTCTATCTCGTATATGCGCTTACGACAACTTTACACATTCCGTAAAGAACTTTCTTACGTTGCGAAACTGAAACTTTGTCAATCACTTGTACTCCCTCATGTACCTTATTGTATTGCGGTTTATGGCCCGTGCATTACTAATAAGGAATGGAAAAGAGTCCAAGCGGTGCAGAATGCTTGTTTGAGGTATACGTATGGCATTAGAAAATTTGACCATATATCGCATGCGTACGCAAAATCTGGATGGTTAAAAATGAGAGACAGAATGGAAGTTCGCCTACTCTCTTGTGTACAGTTCTGTCTTTAAATGTCCCCCACTAGACGTGAAGTTTCTTCTAGCCTTTGTGTACCATTACTACCATTGCAATTAAGATTATATATTTCGAAACCGAAGTTACTAAATTATTATAGAAACCGATGAGTGTTGTGTGCTTATTGTATCTTTGAATGTTGATTTTTGTATGCTTTGTCTATATCCGTTACAATTGTAAATATTTTTTTTCTATACTTTTATTTTACGTACAGGGTCAGACTGTAAAACAGCTTAGTGGTGCTGTGTCTCGCCTTTTGCTTATATATATTTAGTAAGTAAGTGAATTCTCCCATGTATATAGTGTATTCCTGATATAAGCAATAAAGTCAATTATTAATATTATTATTATTATTATTATATAGAGAATGCGAGCAGTTATATTGCAAGATGCAATAAGCAAAAATAGAACACGACGCTTTGAAGGGTACATATTGAATATTGTGAGGAATTAAATGTTAGATAAGGAATTAGGTACTTACCAATCTACATTACACAATATGTTTATTATGAATCTAGTCGACAGCAAACTTATGACTTATAAAGAATTATATTAATAACTGTGAATGTTTTTGCCTATAATTTACGAAACTCCTTGATAGGTGTGGGTGAGAAATTTCAGACACTGGCAATTATTGGTACTGATCTCAATTTGTTGCGTTTACACATTTGGTCAAGATGAAACTAAAGAAGCATTATTGTCATCAGTAACGTGAATGCATTCAGATTTAAGAAAATATACAACGTATTGTAAAGGTGTTTCAAAGCTCCGATGTACTAGATGCCTATAATTAATGACGAGCAAGAGTCAATTTTGACGCACATTTTATTCTAAACGTGATAATGAAAAGTCTGACCTGCAGTCTGCAAATATTGTCAATATGTACGTGTTATAATATTAAAAAATTATACAATTGAACGTAATGATAGAGATACGCGTGTTAAATTATTCATTTAATTGCATATTCATACTTTTATCACCAACATTTCTAAGACACCGCAATTAAGCTCATTGAGAATTTTTCACTTTTCCTTTCAAAATGACTAATGTTTTACGGAATCACATGCGCACATTTAAATAGAATTAATATATACATGCCTTCATGTTGAATTGTTGTTTGGTCTTTTATTTCATATACGGTAGCAGTCTTTTTAAGTGATAATGTATGTTCATATAAATGATTTGTATAAAAACATCAATTCTATAAACGATTCAATATTAATAATAATAATATGAAATTTTAGTACATGATGTGAAAACATAAGAAGTTTTTAAAGGTTAATTTATTACTATGAAAATGATTTATTGATATAATGACTTGTGTCTTTTTCTATTACACTAGGTGTGATGGATAGGACGACATTCTCCTTATATTTAACAAAATACCTACATATAACAATAGGATTCGTACGTAAATAACTTAGTTAACTAATTACGATTACAATGTGGAAGTAAACAAAAAATCTGTCAAATATAACAAGCAGTGTGAATCTCCAAATCATTATTGTAAACGGAATTAAGTAGTCATGTCGGTTACGCTACTTACAATTTCGACTCAAGAGGTATACCATTAGTTAGTATTAAAATACATTTACGCTTGTACTTGTTGGATTTTCAGAATAAATTTCATTCCATAGTCGTGTGAATGTTACAACACATTTTGGTTTGCATTTACAGAAAGAAAGATGTAGTCTACATAAGATGACTTAGACCATGTAAGACTTATGCATGGACTAACTTTAAGATGTAATGATTTTAATTATTTGATTTAAGACTACAGTATATCGCGATTTAATATACATACAAAAATTAATTGTTTAAACGATGTCAAGTTAATGACTGAACATTATTTATTGAAAATTTAAAGACCTTTGAAACGCTCAATTGTATTATAAATGGATCGAAACTTGTATTCGCACATTTCAATTAGTTCGAATATGGTAGAAAAGATTCATTCAATTGTGAAAGTGCGGTGACCATCATTCTGGTGCTAGCATCTTGAAACGATTTAATATTGCATTTAACTTTTTCATCATCTGAGTATTGTAACTCGCAAACTATCGACAATGGACACGTATGGGGCCGTCTATCCTAATCTCGAGAGGAACATCGGATGATACCGAGAGGGATCTAGTGACCGTGAAAAGTATCTGTTTTTGTTACACTCTGATTTGATTTCCGATTCATAGGAATTGACGAAGAGATACTAAGATCTAGAGAGAAAGGTACGACGCATATCCATGAATTAGAGGTAACATATATGTGGAAGTGGCAAAGAGTGTGTGACAGAGAGAGAGAGAGAGAGAGAGAGAGAGAGAGAGAGAGAGAGAGAGAGACTGACGTGTCAATTAATGAAGGTGACAAGCAAATCAGTATTAGGTAATAGAAATGTAATATATTACTGACGTGCAAGGATTCCCCTGACCTGGTAGTTGGTTTATACCGAAGAAAATGTGTATTATGGATATTTCCGACAGTTATGTTGTAAAGTACGTTTTGAACGTAAAACAATTGGTTAATGCACAATTATCATAGTTTACGATGGGAATCGGGCGATATACCCTTTGATGCAATCAACGAAACGTTGGAGATAAGCTAATTAATATGACAGCAGCTGTAACCCTCTGTACCGTGATGCAATGAATACGTGTCCCTAACGATATCTTCATCCCATTGGGAATGTGAGGATTGACCCTTGAGAATGAATTGATTTTGTCAATCTTTGCGATGGATTCTCGAATGAAGTTGGAAAAATGATCCTCAGTAGCGTCTTCTTCAAGGCCTCTTCCCATGACGACAAAATCTTCTTGACATCTACCATATTGATGTAGAAATACAATATTTGAAATAGAGGTGCTTACGTACTGTCAAACATAGACACAGAAACGCGACATTCCTTTGAAACGATATCTGGACTTGTATATAATTTCGAGAGTTTCGGGAAAACAAATGTACGATGAATAAGTGATCGACGCATAATCGACGACCGTGAAAACAGTATACTTCTAAAGTTAATGGATCTAACACAGAGTATGCGAGAGCGAGAGAGATGGTAGTAGGACGCACGATGAAAAGGTCATTTTACATTCACTCTCAATACGGTTCCTACCGAATACGAAGTATTTTCACATAATCACAGAGAAGCGAATATAATGATGCAATATCTGACCTTTAATGAAGGCGACTTTTAAAATTTGTTTTTCGACAGTCCACATATGGCACTACTACATTGGAATGCTTGAATTAGGCTACCTCGAGGAAAAGGTCATTTTACTTTCACTCTCAATACGGTTCCTAGCTTACGATGTATTTTCACATAATCATAGAGAAGCGAATATAATGATGCAATATATGACCTTTAAAGAAGGCGAATTTTAAAATTTTTTTCGACAGTCCACATATGGCAATACTACATTGGAATGATTGAGTTAGGCTACGTTCTTTCTATTACGTCACGGATTGACTAAATTTGAGAAAGAGGAAATGTTTTGAAGAACTTGTGCAATGACCTTGTGAACGCGTCTGGACCTGTATACAATTTCATAATTTTCGGGAAAACAAATCGATGTATTTCCACATAAACACGAGGAAGCGACTATAATATATCAATATCTGACCTTTAATGAAGGCGACTTTTGAAATTTGTTTTTCGACACATGGTAATACTAATGTGTAACGACCAACACTTTTCAATCTCTCTGATTGAATTTTGTAAGATCACTCATTAGAACGATGTCGTTTTCAATGATAATGTAAAAACATTTTATTAATAACAATATCTAATGAAATAATAAATATTGGTTGACCTTTACCTTCTCTTTTGATTAAACAATGTAATGCATTAAATGACCTATGTTTTTCGACCTTCACAGCTTTCGAATTTTGTAATAACAATACATGAAATTGTTTATAATAACCTCCTTTCACTCCGGACCTTCTGACGGCCCACTTGCGCAATTTTTCCCTCAAACTATCATCGATGGGAGGTAGGGTGGGGAGGGCCAGAAGCCCTATAGCTACACTACTCTCTAGTTTGTTTGCCAACTGTGTGGAGGCGCTGATCGTCATTTTCCGTCCCTGTCTGTCTAATGACGGTGCGCTCGGATCCACTCTTTCCTCCCCTCTCATCGACAGCTCTTTTTCCTCCGTCTCTCTAATGGGGCAAACGTATCGGAACCTCTCTTTCCTCCCCGCTTATCGAGAGCTGTTTACTCCGTCTCTCTAATGGAGCAAACGTATCGGACCCTCTCTTTCCTCCCCTCTCATCGACGGCTCTTTTTCCTCCGTCTATCTAATGGGGCAAACGTATCGGAACCTCTCTTTCCTCCCCTCTCATCGTAAACTCTTTTTCCTCCGTCTCTCTAATGGGGCAAACGTATCGGAACCTCTCTTTCCTCACCGCTCATCGAGAGCTTTTTACTCCGTCTCTCTAATGGGGTAAACGTATCTCATCCTCTCCGTCCTCTCCTATGTATAGATTCCATGTGAAATTTTCGTACAGACCCTTTTTCAATTGACTATAACTCAGAAAGTATTCAAGTTATGGAATTTTTGTACAGAAATTAAATTTTTGGTTTTTCTTCAACTTTTAAGTAATCATACAAGAAAAACGATTGTTTTTTTTTAACACAAAAAATAACAGTTTATATATAAAAAATGAATTTTTTTCACATTTCAGCACGATTAAAAGTGATTTTTCTTTTTTCTACAGAAACATGGTAGTGTTAAGAATACAATGCCGAAGGCTTCGTAATGCGCCGAAGAATGGTTTTGTTGACATTAATTTTTTAATAATATTTCTGACACATAATGTACTATTACAAACATTGAAACGTTAATTATTGACATTTGAAAATTTAATGGTACGAGATTTCGCGGAAAATTACGCTCCCACCATACGTTTCAATTACGTCTTAAAAATGGCAAGACGTCATACCGAACATAATATTCTTTCTTTGAAAGTTTTGATTCAGTTTAATAATTACAATAAAGACATAATTAAATTAATAATGAAATTGATTACCGAGTTGTAAAAAACAGTTCTATTAACAGTACATTAAGAAAGGACACGTTTGCAACACGCTGTAAGGTGCAGCGCGCTTGGAGTTTGTAAAACGCAGATATTTTAAAAAAATTAATTGCAACATAACTATTCGTCGGCGTATTAGGAATCCTTCGGCATTCTATTCATAACACTTCCAATTTTATGTAGAAACAAGAAAAATCTCTATTAATCGGGCCCAAATGACGCTATAAAAAAACTGTTATTTTTTATATAAACAAAAAAAGAATCGTGTTTTTTATACAATTGCTTAAAAGTTGAAGAAAAACCAAAACTGTTATCTCTTTACAAAAATTTCATAACTTGAATACTTTCTGACTTATAATCAATTGAAAAAGGGTCGGTATTTTCGTGGTAAAATTTAAAAAAAATCATAACTCGAAAACTTTACTATTCATATAAAAATAAAAAAACACGTATCGAATATTTTTCCCCCTAGAATTTGAAAAAAAATATACCAAGTGAATTAATTGATAGATAGGAAAATTTCACATGGAATCGGCAATATACATACGTATGTGGAGTTGGAATACACATCCGGATGTTCTCTTTCGGCGCCGCTCGATTGATGCCGGCGAAAATAGAGAAACATATTTTGCGTTTTATGTTATTTCTTTGAACACAATAAATTAAAAAAAAAGAATCTTTGCATGATGATTTTTGTAGTTTTTCCCGCTGTATTGCATAAAAGTATTAATTTTTAAGTCTAATTAAAAAATAAGAGCAAACAAACTTTTTAAATTTAAATTGAAATTCTCATCTATTTAGAAATATTCGAAATTTCTGAAAAAATGATGAACAAACACGTATTTAATGTAAAACTATTCATATATAATTGAACCTGGAAATATTATTGTTTAATGGAACCATCAAAAAAATTAAGTTTCTCGAATTACACGGAAACCTGTGATATGCAGGGACCATTGTTCTTTTAAATTTAATCGCTATCTCTCATCTACATATTATTGAACGAGAACTAATTTTTGTGTTCATTTTGTTCATTTTAAGTCAAACCTCTTTCAGGAAAAATAACTCAATTATAGATGCATTTCTGCTGTGTACCGTAAGAAAAGTCTTATGTATACGCACGACCTTTTCAAGGGATTCTTTCAATAAAAGTTGAATATTTTATTAATAGAACTATATTTTCAACATATTTGAAATTAAATATCTTCGTTTGTTTTATCCCTTAAAGCTGCAATAAAAATGAAACAAAATTTAAATTAAAATTCATAAAAAATGGATTACTCTTATTACACATGACAATTTCATCAAAAAACAGATATACTTTTTTTTATGATACACGGCAGAACGAGCCTCGGCAAGCCTCGTGCAAAAAATACCCGGTTTTCGTATCTCGAATTTCGAAATTTTTTGTATGCCAAATTGTTATATATGATGACCGAATAATTCATGCAAAATTTCAAGATGAGCATAGGCCCCGTTTAGGAGATATGAAGAGTCAAAGTGGGCCCTGGGTAATAAAAAAATATAACACTTTTACATTCATATTCGAATAAGAAAAATTCAAATAATGACGAGTGACGAGTTTCAAGCGAATCTGAACTACTTTTTAAATGTCCGCTACATTGGATACGCCATTTTGAATTTTTGAAATGTGACTTTAGATTCGGATTCATCAGCGAAAAAACTTAAAGAGACCATTTTATTTCAATTTTTAGAATTTTTTATTTCGAATATAAAAGTAAAAGTGTGTTATATTTTTTATTGGATAGGGACTAATTAACCCCCCATATCTCCTAAACGGGACCTATGCTCATTTTGAAATTTTGCATTAATTATTCTGTTATCATATGTAACAATTTGGCATACAAAAAATGTCGAAATTCGAGGTACGAAAAACGGTCATTTTTTTAATTTTCAACAGTAATTGAGACTAAATGTTCAAAACACAATTACTAATCAAGACCAATGGTTCAGGAATTTGACTGACATTCAGAGTCCTAGTAATATAATTAATATTATAGGCCTTGAACTAAAACATTCTGTTTGTTTTAAATTCACATAAAGATTTTCTGCTAGCAAAATTTCATGTCAGGAATTGAAGATGGTATCTCTAATATTTCCAATAAAAGATAAATCAGATAATATTATTACATACGTAAAAAACAGAATGAGACTTAATTAATTATATTTTACAAAACTTGTTGACTAGCTCTAAAATATATTTCTTCCCAGAGTTATAACGCCAGTTAAAAATTGTTTAAATATGAATTGATTTTAAGAATAATGGCTCATTTTTTGAAAAAAAAAAAGATTATCTACAAATTTACCGAGCGAATATTTCCGAATTTTTTACCTGATAAAAAAAAAGTTACTCAGAAATTGTGAAAAGTAATCATTTTTTTTCCTAATAAATAGATGTAGAGAATTTTTTTCTCGTAAATAATACATAACTCGCTAAAATCCATTAATTTAAACAAAAATACTTAACTGCCGAAAAGAAAAAAATTGAGACATTAATAAAAGTTAAAAAAAGAATAATATAATATAAATAAATTTTTTTAAGAACAGTAATGCTTTCTCTCGTCAACAACATCACTAATAATGGAAATTAATTTATTGTAAACGGTATTAAATATTTTCCCCAAACATACTATATCCTAGGGTTTAACTACCTTGAATACCCTATTTTATAGTACATAAACTATTTAACTATTTTATAGTAAACAACACCACATATTATTATTGTAAAGTATTTTTATTCGGTCATAATTTTGAAACATTTGAATCGGAAAAATGGCATGTCTGTTGTGACCTATACCGGTTTTCAAAACGATGGTTTACAAAAATATACTTTTATGTCACTTAATCTGCAGTGAATGTCTTGTAGACATCTATTATTTATTCAAAAATATTTATTTTATAAATAAATGTAATTTTATATCGAAGTTTTACCGAAAATTAGTGACTTTTATATTGTTTTTCATGCAGTCTGAAATAAATAGAATGTGTAAATATTTTCTAATAAATACGAGAAGTCTGCAACCCTGTACCGTTGGCTTATTTGTTCAAATGTGGTACATCAGGGTTAGGTTGTAAAACATTAATTCTGCGCCTCGCCCGATATACATAATATGTGCAGTAAAGTCGAATTATCTCGGATTTCAAAAATAATGACTTATGTCGTTTTTCCATAACACAGCAGATATTGTTCTTTCAAACTTTATATCTTGTCACTGACGTTGATTAAGTAGAGTTTACTTTTTGTAAATGATTTGCTGTTAGAAATAGATTAATGCAATTTAAGTTTTCACTCAATCTGCGCAGGTTTTAAAATTAATGTACGTTATACAAAATATGGGCGTAGGAATTAGCACATTAATTTAATATTCAGAAAATTTAATTTTTCAGCGATAACTTTAAATGCGCTGTTAATAGATAATTCATTTTATTCGCATTATATATCATTCATGTCATGAATTATTGTGAAAAATGGAATATTTAATGCATTTACATTTCGACACCTTTTTACAAACTGACTAATCATAATCACATAAGAACCAAACCACGGAATTACAAATATTATATTTGTAACTAATTAATGAGAAGCAAGAATAAAATAAAATTGTACTAAATTGTAGTTAAATGTCCCTACAAAATGCCAAATGCATACAATTGTATATCTATAAACATCGTTCTTACGTGCGCATAAGTACATTTGGCATGTTTACCAGCCCCCTACATATTTTGTAGTAAGGCGCCGATTATTAACTCTTGGAAACTGACATTTCTTCTATAAAAGTGAGTTAGCTCTATTCATTCGAGCTGGTCGGTCACGTGCTTAGCTTGCACATTAAATGCCGAGGGGCGGAGCATACGGAGAAAACGTGCCATGGAGGGGTGACGCGCGTAAGCCGTACGAACGAAGGGGAATAGGCGAAATGACCGAAAGCCTGCAGCGGTGCCATCTCTCGGGTATAAATTCATCGTCCCAACCGCCCTATCCTCTCTGCGCTTCTATATGCGTCTATATTCGTTGGTATCATCCACCGAGGAAGTGATTGTAGATAAATTCTGCTGCTGGGAAGTGTATAAAAGTAAATGCAGAAGTTCCGAATCAAATTGTAGGTTAGAGAACATAAATCTGTCATATCTAACATTTCATTTAATTCATAATTTACAGATTTATTTTTAAATACTTGCTAGCGACAGAATTTATCTATAATCACTTACTTGGTGTCAAGTAAGTTAACAAATATTTCTATAACCAAAAATTACCTGAAAAGTTGTTTAAAATTCTTGAAGATTTTTGCACAAATTTTAGACGTATATTAACGTTTTTAATAAATAAATAAAAGTAAATAAGATATATTTAAAACTCGTTCCATAATATAAAAAAGACCATAACACTGTATCCGAATCAACTAAAAATATGTAAATATTTGCAACGTTTCATTAACTTTGCACTGTACTAGTGCACATTTTGACGTTAATAGTTATGGGAATTATCAAAAAGTTTTAAAAATGCACAGACCTGAATGAAACACTGACATTTTTGGTAAGGTTAAGGTTATTAAACATTATAATATTTGATATACAAATGTGTAAATATATAAATATATTCGACATATACAAATATATAAAAGTTACAATATTTGATATATTAAGATTACTTATGCTATACCTCGAAAGACAAATTTCCTCGCAATTAGCCACACAAAGATTTGTTTCAGTTTATTTTGAATATAATATGGCAAAACTCTTTTCCTTGATGTTTACTTTTATATTAATATCGAGTCTTTCGTTCAATTTCTTTTTAGTATTTCTTGTTAGATGAAGAACAGCATTCAAGTCAGTTTTCCATCCACTTGAAGTTGAAAAATATATGACAGTTTCCACTGACATGAACATTGTCCTTCTTCATATCAATTTTTATTCGACATATATTTGTGTAGTAGTATTAAAAAGTAATTGGAAGAAAGAGTAGATATTAATATAAAGTACTAGTAGATATATAAATATCAAGGAAAAGAGTTTTACCATATTATAGTTAACTAAACTTACATAATTCTTTGTGGCTAAGTGCGAGGAAATTTGTCTTTCGAGGTACAGCAAAAATTTTCTTAAATCTTAACATATCAAATATTGTAACATTATTAATGTTTAAAATTTAGTCATTTCATTTTTATGATAACCTTAATAACCTTAACCTTACCAAAAATATCAATATGTGTTCCTTCATGTCAGTGAATGTTTTCAAACTTTTTGAAAGTTCCGCAGCGATGTTCCGCTGATTTTAGCAGAGAATTTCAGCTTCATGGGAGTGATCCCTAAGCGTTTGTCAAAATGTGCACTATTTACATAGCAAAGTTATAGCACGATACAAGAACATTGTATCATGAGTTATACACCGTCCCGGTGCAGTGCATTTTTTGGTTAGTCTCGGATACTCGAGGCCCGGGTCGGACATTAGCAAAAAATGCACTGCACCCAGATGGTGCAGAATTGATGGTTAAACGAACTTACCTGTAAGTGAAGTTCGACCATAATTATATAAGTAGCTTGTTCGAAGATATAACTATGTAGTACCGCTACTCGCCGCACGATGACGCCACATTTAGAGCCCTATTTAAAGCAAAAATACCCCTCTGGGTTGTATATATGTACTCCCAGGCTCACATGCCCCCGGCATCGGCCAGCGATCCTCATTCTAGTTTAGAGAGAAGCATTAAGGGGTGGGTGCTTAATCATTCTTGTAAATAAATTTAGTAAGATAAAGGAAAAGCAATGAAATAAGGGTGGGAAAATATATCTTCGAACAAGCTACTCATATAATTATGGTCGAACTTCACTTACAGGTAAGTTCGTTTAACCATCAATTATATTTCGTTGAGCTTGTTCGAAGATATAACTATGTAGATGTTTAGAGCTACGTTTCCAATCAATTACAGTTCCTAATAAAAGCCTTTGTTCAAAACGAAAGAAACTACTGTAACTTTTTTTTTTTTTTTTTTTTTTTTTTATATATATATAGCGTTTTTACGACGGTATTTTCGTCAACCAATAATTGTCAATTAAAAAGTGCCTTTTAGAATATATATATACACCAGCACAAGATCTTCTGTGAAATGATAACTTTGAAAGTGTTATAATTATGCTCCTTAAAACAAGCTTAGAGTAGAGAGACATTTTTCTAAAAAAAAAAATGTACGTTCTATAAAGAGAGTAACGAGAGATTTTGTCTACCGACTACTCTAGCCCTCTACGAACTCTTTATCGATCTAATTTCTCAATATCTTTCCTTAGAAATTTACTAATTTCCCTGCGGGAAAAGTACGAATTGTTTTTTCTTCGCAATTGAAAGAAAGCATATTTCCATTTAATAAAAACGATTTTTTTTTTTTTTTTTTTTTACCTCTTCTATGTTTCAAGTTCTGTTTTTTCTAGCACTTAAACCATCCTGTTATTTAAGGTTCATACTAGTGCTACTCTTGACATTAGGGAAAACTTTTCTTAGGAAACACAATTATTCCCAGAATTATCATTTGTTACAAGTTGCCTTATGACTTTGACTATCAATAGAAGCTCAGCTGTGTTATTCAAATCCAATAATTGAAAATAAATCCATGATGTAAATTCTGATTAAAGTCCAGGCGACTCATTAGTAACTTTCGTAGATTAAAATACAATATATGAACTTAAGAATTTGTCCATGTCTTCTATTCTCGCTTGATATTCTAGCAGGTCAAATCAAATACACTGTTTAATAATTAACCCTTGACCTCAAATTACATTGAAGCGCAAGCATGTTCTGAATTAAAATCCATTACGTGGATCGTATATACACACCTGGTATGAAATTAAAAACAAACGTGATGTTTAATCATATGTCCATGACTTCAACTTACATTGAAGCTCAAGCATGTTTTGGTTTAAAATTCACTATGTGGGTCATACATTCTAGCATGATGATAAATCAAATATTCGGTATTTAATAATTTTCCCATGACCTCAACATACGTTGAAGCTTAAGCATGTTTTGGATTAAAAATCTACTATGTGAATCATACATGTATACTTTCTGACATGATGTTAAATCAAATATTCAGTATTTAATAATTTGCCCATGACCTCAACTTGCATTGAAGCTCAAGCATGTCTTGGATTAAAAATCCACTACATGGATCATACATTTATACATTGTGGCATGATGTTAATTTAAATATTCGATATTTAATAATTTGCCCATGACCTCAACTTACATTGAAGCTCAAGCATGTCTTGGATTAAAAATCCACTATGTGAATCATACATTTATACTTTCTGACATTATGTTAAATCAAATATTCGGTATTTAATCATTTGCCCCTGACCTCAACTTGCATTGAAGCTCAAGCATGTCTTGGATTAAAAATCCACTGTATGGATCATACATTCATACATTCTGGCATGATGTTAAATCAAATATGGTATTCAATAATTTGCCCATGACCTCAATTTATATTGAAGCTCAAGCATGTCTTGTATTAAAAATCCACTGTATAGATCATACATTCATACATTCTGGCATGATGTTAAATGAAATATGGTATTCAGTAATTTGTCCATGACCTCAATTTACATTGAAACTCAGGCATGTATTGGATTGAAATGCACTATTAGACTTAGAAATTAGCACAATCCTTCAATTCTCGATTGAAGATCAGTCATACCGTGAATCAGTATATCACCTCGACTCTAATCAATGCGTAGAGATAGTGTTAACGAGAAAATATGATATATTTGGCTCATGACTTTAACTTTCATTCAAGCTCAAGCCTACCAAAGAATAAACTAGCTTGAAATAAAATCCAATATAATATTTAGCATATGACTTGAATTCCCTATTGACGCTGAGAAATGTTATTGAAAATCCACTGTTATGATTCAATTTTCAATTTAGCACGTATGAATGAATCGATGATTACATTATTTATCGAAGCTAATTAGAGCTGGCAAGTGCATGGCAGGCTAATGCCGAACTTACACATGTGTTGTCTGTAATAAATACGTCTTTAGTTCTACTTGAACTAAAAGGAAAGATACATATTTAATAACTTTTATTCTGTCTCATTTTGTTTCGTAATTTTATAATATTTTTATTTATTTATTCATAGTTTCATAATATGCACTTGTATTATCAGGATTCGTTTATCTTTGAGTGTTTGAAACTGACAAAATTTCAACCTCTTCCGTCCATTCACCATTGTAAACACCCATCCTATGTAATAACTTCACATTATCTTCTTATGTTAAGTACTGTCATCATGTATAATACACCTCTTACTAGTACTAATTAATAAACGGCATAGACCCATCATGCCTTAAGTTTCCTTTTGCTTATCGTTAAGTATTGATATTTTCAGTGATACTTCGATATTTTAATATATATTTATAACATTATCATGTATACAGTTCAATCAATTTCCAAAATTGGATTTGTGAATATTACGAACTGTCAATTTACATAGACTGTAGGGAAATTATAACGATATGATATATCACTACACTGTGCATAAACAAAATTTGACTTGCAGTGTACTGTCATTAATTTTACACCTCAGGTAAAGTATAAAGAAAGTGTTTAAAATATTTCTTGTCATTGTGAATTTGTAAATTTTTAAAAAATCTAGCTTACAATGATTAAAGTCAAATTATGATTTATTTTTGATGTTCTATGAACTGGAAATATGTAAATATATATACATTTGGTTTATTTTCCAACTTAAGTATTTTAAATAAGTTAAGCAAGTTGTATGCTAATATTATACAACTTTGAGGGAATAGTGATTTCCCTTAAAAACAGATATTTTACAAGAATTAAATTTCGTAAAAATGAAACCTATGTTTTGCACAATTGTTTTATCTTTTGATGCCAAATTGGTAGAAAATTTTATAAAAAAGTGTTAAATTTACAATACTTCCACCGAA
>JAQOWT010000349.1:0-21428 GCA_030407085.1 Trichopria drosophilae
AGCGTTTCAGACCGATTGCAAAAAAATCGCAAACCTTTTAAAGGATTTTGTATATCGAGGCGGGCTGGATCTAGTAATTTTCGATAATTCGTTTATTTTCGCAATTTATTATGATATTCGGGAGATTGCTATATTTTCTCAATTCGCAAACGAATCGCAAACGTTTGAGACCGATTGCAAAAAAATCGCAAACCTTTTAAAGGATTTTGAAGCGAACGTGAAGTTAGCCGGCCACGTCGAGTAATTTTCGATAATTCGTTTATTTTCGCCTTATTTATTATGATATTCGAGAGATTGTTATATTTTCTCAATTCGCAAACGAATCGCAAACGTTTGAGAAAGATTGCAAAAAAATCGCAAACCTTTTAAAGGATTTTGTATATCGAGGCGGGCTGGATCTAGTAACTTTCGATAATTCGTTTATTTTCGCATTATTTATTATGATATTCGGGAGATTGCTATATTTTCTCAAATCGCAAACGAATCGCAAACGTTTGAAACCGATTGCAAAAAAATCGCAAACCTTTTAAAGGATTTTGTATATCGAGGCGGGCTGGATCTAGTAACTTTCGATAATTCGTTTATTTTCGCATTATTTATTATGATATTCGGGAGATTGTTATATTTTCTCAAATTGCAAACGAATCGCAAACGCTTGAAACCGATTGCAAAAAAATCGCAAACCATTTAAGGGATTTTGATGCGAACGTGAAGTTAGCCGGCCACGTCGAGTAACTTTCGATAATTCGTTTATTTTCGCATTATTTATTATGATATTCGGGAGATTGTTATATTTTCTCAATTCGCAAACGAATCGCAAACGTTTGAGAAAGATTGCAAAAAAATCGCAAACCTTTTAAAGGATTTTGTATATCGAGTCGGGCTGGATCTACTAACTTTCGATAATTCGTTTATTTTCGCATTATTTATTATGATATTCGGGAGATTGTTATATTTTCTCAATTCGCAAACGAATCGCAAACGTTTGAGACCGATTGCAAAAAAATCGCAAACCTTTTAAAGGATTTTGTATATCGAGGCGGGCTGGATCTAGTAACTTTCGATAATTCGTTTATTTTCGCATTATTTATTATGATATTCGAGAGAGTGTTATAATTTCGCAATTCGCAAATGAATCGCAAACGTTTGAGACCGATTGCAAAAAATCGCAAATCTTTTAAGGGATTTTGTATAGCGAACGTGAAGTAGATCTAGTAACGTACGATAATTCTTTATTTTCGCATTATTTATTATGATATTCGGGAGATTGTTATATTTTCTCAATTCGCAAACGAATCGCAAACGTTTGAGAAAGATTACAAAAAAATCGCAAACCTTTTAAAGGATTTTGTATATCGAGGCGGGCTGGATCTAGTAACTTTCGATAATTCGTTTATTTTCGCATTTTTTATTATGATATTCGGGATATTGCTATATTTTCTCAATTCACCAACGAATCGCAAACGTTTGAGACCGAATGCAAAAAAATCGCAAACCTTTTAAGTGATTTTGAAGCGAACGTGAAGTTAGCCAGCCACGTCGAGTAACTTTCGATAATTCGTTTATTTTCGCATTATTTATTATGATATTCGGGAGATTGTTATATTTTCTCAATTCGCAAACGAATCGCAAACGTTTGAGACCGATTGCAAAAAAATCGCAAACCTTTTAAAGGATTTTGTATATCGAGGCGGGCTGGATCTAGTAACTTTCGATAATTCGTTTATTTTCGCATTATTTATTATGATATTCGAGAGATTGTTATATTTTCTCAATTCGCAAACGAATCGCAAACGTTCGAAACCGATTGCAAAAAAATCGCAAACCTTTTAAAGGATTTTGTATATCGAAGCGGGCTGGATCTAGTAACTTTCGATAATTCGTTCATTTTCGCATTATTTATTATGATATTCGGGACATTGCTATATTTTCTCAATTCGCAAACGAATCGCAAACGTTTGAGACCGATTGCAGAAAATCGCAAACCTTTTAAAGGATTTTGTATCGACGAGGCGGGCTGAATCTAGTAACTTTCGATAATTCGTTTATTTTCGCATTATTTATTATGATATTCGGGAGATTGTTATATTTTCTCAATTCGCAAACGAATCGCAAACGTTTGAGACCGATTGCAAAAAAATCGCAAACCTTTTAAGGGATTTTGAAGCGAACGTGAAGTTAGCCGACTGTATCGAGTAACTTTCGATAATTCGTTTATTTTCGCATTATTTATTATGATATTCGGGAGATTGTTATATTTTCTCAATTCGCAAACGAATCGCAAACGTTTGACAAAGATTGCAAAAAAATCGCAAACCTTTTAAAGGATTTTGTATATCGAGGCGGGCTGGATCTAGTAACTTTCGATAATTCGTTTATTTTCGCATTATTTATTATGATATTCGGGACATTGTTATATTTTCTCAATTCGCAAACGAATTGCAAACGTTTGAGACCGATTGCAAAAAATCGCAAACCTTTTAAAGGATTTTGTATATCGAGGCGGGCTGGATCTAGTAACTTTCGATAATTCGATTATTTTCGCATTATTTATTATGATATTCGGGTGATTGCTATATTTTCTCAATTCGCAAACGAATCGCAAACGTTTGAGACCGATTGCAAAAAAATCGCAAACCTTTTAAAGGATTTTGTATATCGAGGCGGGCTGGATCTAGTAACTTTCGATAATTCGTTTATTTTCGCATTATTTATTATGATATTCGGGAGATTGTTATATTTTCTCAATTCGCAAACGAATCGCAACTTTTTGAGACCGATTGCAAGAAAATCGCAAACATTTTAAAGGATTTTGAAGCGAACGTGAATTAGGATCTAGTATCTTTTGATAATTCGTTTATTTTCGCATTATTTATTATGATATTCGTGAGATAGTTATATTTTCTTAATGCGCAAACGAATCGCAAACGTTTGAGACCGATTGCAAAAAATGGCAAACCTTTTAAAGGATTTTGTATATCGAGGCGGCTAGATTTAGTAACTTTCGATAATTCCGTTATTTTCGCATTATTTATTATGATATTCGGGAGATTGTTATATTTTCTCAATTCGCAAACGAATCGCAAACGTTTGAGACCGATTGCAAAAAAATCGCAAACCTTTTAAAGGATTTTGTATATCGAGTCGGGCTGGATCTACTAACTTTCGATAATTCGTTTATTTTCGCATTATTTATTATGATATTCGAGAGAGTGTTATATTTTCGCAATTCGCAAATGAATCGCAAACGTTTGAGACCGATTGCAAAAAATCGCAAACGTTTTAAGGGATTTTGTATATCGAGGCGGGCTGGATCTAGTATCTTTCGATAATTCGATTATTTTCGCATTATTTATTATGATATTCGGGTGATTGCTATATTTTCTCAATTCGCAAACGAATCGCAAACGTTTGAGAAAGATTGCAAAAAAATCGCAAACCTTTTAAAGGATTTTGTATATCGAGGCGGGCTGGATCTAGTAACTTTCGATAATTCGTTTATTTTCGCATTATTTATTATGATATTCGGGAGATTGTTATATTTTCTCAATTCGCAAACGAATCGCAAACGTTTGAGACCGATTGCAAAAAAATCGCAAACCTTTTAAAGGATTTTGTATATCGAGGCGGGCTGGATCTAGTAACTTTCGATAATTCGTTTATTTTCGCATTATTTATTATGATATTCGGGAGATTGTTATATTTTCTCAATTCGCAAACGAATCGCAAACGTTTGAGAAAGATTGCAAAAAAATCGCAAACCTTTTAAAGGATTTTGTATATCGAGGCGGGCTGGATCTAGTAACTTTCGATAATTCGTTTATTTTCGCATTATTTATTATGATATTCGGGAGATTGTTATATATTAACAATTCGCAAACGAATCGCAAACGTTTGAGACCTATTGCAAAAAAATCGCAAACCTTTTAAGGGATTTTGAAGCGAACGTGAAGTTAGCCGGCCATGTCGCGTAACTTTCGATAAATCGTTTATTTTCGCCTTATTTATTATGATATTGGAAGGATTGTTATATTTTCTCAATTCGCAAACGAATCGCAAACGTTTGAGAGCGATTGCAAAAAATGTCGCAAACCTATTAAAGGATTTTGTATATCGAGGCGGGCTGGATCTAGTAACTCTCGATAATTCGTTTATTTTCGCATTATTTATTATGATATTCGAGAGATTGTTATATTTTCTCAATTCGCAAACGAATCGCAAACGTTTGAGACCGATTGCAAAAAAATCGCAAACCTTTTAAAGGATTTTGTATATCGTGCGGGCCAGGTCGCTTAACTTTCGATAATTCGTTTATTTTCGCATTACTTATTATGATATTCGGGTGATTGTTATATTTTCTCAACTCGCAAACGAATCGCAAACGTTTGAGAAAGATTGCAAAAAAATGGCAAACCTTTTAAAGGATTTTGTATATCGAAGCGGGCTGGATCTAGTAACTTCCGATAATTCGTTCATTTTCGCATTATTTATTATGATATTCGGGACATTGCTATATTTTCTCAATTCGCAAACGAATCGCAAACGTTTAAGAAAGATTGCAAAAAATCGCAAACCTTTTAAAGGATTTTGTATATCGAGGCGGGCTGGATCTAGTAACTTTCGATAATTCGTTTATTTTCGCATTATTTATTATGATATTCGAGAGATTGTTATATTTTCTCAATTCGCAAACGAATCGCAAACGTTTGAGACCGATTGCAAAAAAATCGCAAACCTTTTAAAGGATTTTGTATATCGAGGCGGGCTGGATCTAGTAACTTTCGATAATTCGTTTATTTTCGCATTATTTATTATGATATTCGGGAGATTGTTATATTTTCTCAATTCGCAAACGAATCGCAAACGTTTGAGACCGATTGCAAAAAAATCGCAAACCTTTTATAGGATTTTGTATATCGAGGCGGACTGGATCTAGTAACTTTCGATAATTCGTTTATTTCCACCTCATTTATTATGATATTCGAGAGATTGTTATATTTTGTCAATTCGCAAACGAATCGCAAACATTTGAGACCGACTGCAAACAAATCGTAAACTTTTTAAAGGATTTTGTATATCGAGGCGGGCTTAATCAGGTAAGTTACGATAATTCGTTTATTTTCGCCTTATTTATTATGATATTCAAGAGATTGTTATATTTTCTCAATTCGCAAACGAATCGCAAACGTTTGAGACCGACTGCAAAAAATCGCAATCCTATTAAGGGGTTTATTAAGCGAACGTGAAGTTATCCGGCCATGTCGAGTAACTTTCGATAATTCGTTTATTTTCGCCTTATTTATTATGATATTCGAGAGATTGTTATATTTTCTCAATTCGCAAACGAATCGCAAACGTTTGAGAAAGATTGCAAAAAATTCGAATACCTTTTAAGGGGTTTTTAAGCGAACGTGAAGTTAGCCGGCCATGTCGAGTAACTTTCGATAAATCGTTTATTTTCGCATTATTTATTATGATATTGGGGAGATTGCTATATTTTCTCAATTGGCAAATGAATCGCAAACGTTTGAGACCGATTGCAAAAAAATCGCAAACCTTTTAAGCGATTTTGAAGCGAACGTGAAGTTAGCCGGCCATGTCGAGTAACTTTCGATAATTCGTTTATTTTCGCATTATCTATTATAATATTCCAGAGATTGCTATATTTTCTCAATTCACAAACGAGTCGCAAACGTTTGAGACCGACTGCAAAAAAATCGCAAACCTTTTAAAGGATTTTGTATATCGAGGCGGGCTTGATCAGGTGACATTCGATAATTCGTTTATTTTCGCCTTATTTATTATGATATTCGAGTGATTGTTATATTTTCTCAATTCGCAAACGAATCGCAAGCGTTTGAGACCGAATGCAAAAAAATCGCAAACCTTTTAAAGGATTTTGTATATCGAGGCGGGCTTGATCTAGTAACTTTCGATAAATCGTTTATTTTCGCCTTATTTGTTATGATATTCGGGAGATTGCTATATTTTCTGAATTCGCAAATGAATCGCAAACGTTTGAGACGGATTGCAAAAAAATCGCAAACCTTTTAAGCGATTTAGAAGCGAACGTGAAGTTAGCCGTCCATGTCGTGTAACTTTCGATAATTCGTTTATTTTCGCATTATTTATTATGATATTGGGGAGATTGCTTTATATTCTCAATTCGCAAATAAATCGCAAACGTTTGAGACCGATTGCAAAAAAATCGCAAACCTTTTAAGGGGTTTTTTTACCATACGTGAAGTTAGCCGGCCATGTCGAGTAACTTTCGATAATTCGTTTATTTTCGCATTATTTATTATGATATTCGGGAGATTGTTATATTTTCTCAATTCGCAAACGAATCGCAAACGTTTGAGACCGATTGCAAAAAATCGCAAACCTTTTAAAGGATTTTGTATATCGAGGCGGGCTGGATCTAGTAACTTTCGATAATTCGATTATTTTCGCATTATTTATTATGATATTCGGGTGATTGCTATATTTTCTCAATTCGCAAACGAATCGCAAACGTTTGAGAAAGATTGCAAAAAAATCGGAAACCTTTTAAAGGATTTTGTATATCGAGGCGGGCTGGATCTAGTAACTTTCGATAATTCGTTTATTTTCGCATTATTTATTATGATATTCGGGAGATTGCTATATTTTCTCAATTCGCAAACGAATCGCAAACGTTTGAGACCGATTGCAAAAAAATCGCAAACCTTTTAAAGGATTTTGTATATCGAGGCGGGCTGGATCTAGTAACTTTCGATAATTCGTTTATTTTCGCATTATTTATTATGATATTCGGGAGATTGTTATATTTTCTCAATTCGCAAACGAATCGCAAACGTTTGAGACCGATTGCAAAAAAATCGCAAACCTTTTAAGGGATTTTGAAGCGAACGTGAAGTTAGCCGGCCATGTCGAGTAACTTTCGATAATTCGTTTATTTTCGCATTATTTATTATGATATTCGGGAGATTGTTATATTTTCTCAATTCGCAAACGAATCGCAAACGTTTGAGACCGATTGCAAAAAAATCGCAAACCTTTTAAAGGATTTTGTATATCGAGGCGGGCTGGATCTAGTAACTTTCGATAATTCGTTTATTTTCGCATTATTTATTATGATATTCGGGAGATTGTTATATTTTCTCAATTCGCAAACGAATCGCAAACGTTTGAGAAAGATTGCAAAAAAATCGCAAACCTTTTAAAGGATTTTGTATATCGAGGCGGGCTGGATCTAGTAACTTTCGATAATTCGTTTATTTTCGCATTATTTATTATGATATTCGGGAGATTGTTATATTTTCTCAATTCGCAAACGAATCGCAAACGTTTGAGAAAGATTGCAAAAAAATGGCAAACCTTTTAAAGGATTTTGTATATCGAAGCGGGCTGGATCTAGTAACTTCCGATAATTCGTTCATTTTCGCATTATTTATTATGATATTCGGGACATTGCTCTATTTTCTCAATTTGCAAACGAATCGCAAATGTTTGAGACCGATTGCAAAAAATCGCAAACCTTTTAAAGGAATTTGTATATCGAGGCGGGCTGAATCTAGTAACTTTCGATAATTCGTTTATCTTCGCCTTATTTATTATGATATTCGAGAGATTGTTATATTTTCTCAATTCGCAAACGAATCGCAAAAATTTGAGACCGGTTGCAAAAAAATCGCAAACCTTTTAAAGGATTTTGTATATCGAGGCGGGCTGGATCTAGTAACTTTCGATAATTCTCTTTATTTTGGCATTATTTATTATGATATTCGGGAGATTGCTATATTTTCTCAATTCGCAAACGAATCGCAAGCGTTTGAGACCGAATGCAAAAAAATCGCAAACCTTTTAAAGGATTTTGTATATCGAGGCGGGCTTGATCTAGTAACTTTCGATAAATCGTTTATTTTCGCCTTATTTGTTATGATATTCGGGAGATTGCTATATTTTCTGAATTCGCAAATGAATCGCAAACGTTTGAGACGGATTGCAAAAAAATCGCAAACCTTTTAAGCGATTTTGAAGCGAACGTGAAGTTAGCCGTCCATGTCATGTAACTTTCGATAATTCGTTTATTTTCGCATTATTTATTATGATATTCGGGAGATTGCTATATTTTCTCAATTCGCAAACAAATCGCAAACGTTTGAGAAAGACAGCAAAAAAATCGCAAACCTTTTATAGGATTTTGTATATCGAGGCGGACTGGATCTAATAACTTTCGATAATTCGTTTATTTTCTCCTTATTTATTATGATATTCGAGAGATTGTTATATTTTCTCAATTCGCAAACGAATCGCAAACGTTTGAGACCGATTGCAAAAAAATCGCAAACCTTTTAAGGGGTTTTTGAAGCGAACGTGAAGTTAGCCGGCCATGTCGAGTAACTTTCGATAATTCGTTTATTTTCGCATTATTTATTATGATATTCGGGAGATTGCGATATTTTCTCAATTTGCAAATGAATCGCTAACGTTTTAGACCGATTGCAAAAAAATCGCAAACCTTTTAAAGGATTTTGTATATCGAGGCGGGCTGGATTTAGTAACTTTCAAAAATTCCGTTATTTTCGCATTATTTATTATGATATTCGGGAGATTGCTAAATTTTCTCAAATCGCAAACAAATCGCAAACGTTTGAGAAAGACTGCAAAAAAATCGCAAACCTTTTATAGGATTTTGTATATCGAGGCGGACTGGATCTAATAACTTTCGATAATTCGTTTATTTTCGCCTTATTTATTATGATAGTCGAGAGATTGTTATATTTTCTCAATTCGCAAACGAATCGCAAACGTTTGAGACCGATTGCAAACAAATCGCAAACCTTTTAAAGTATTTTGTATATCGAGGCGGGCTTAATCAGGTAAGTTTCGATAATTCGTTTATTTTCGCCTTATTTATTATGATATTCGAGAGATTGTTATATTTTCTCAATTCGCAAACGAATCGCAAACGTTTGAGAAAGATTGCAAAAAATTCGAAAACCTTTTAAGGGGTTTTTTAAGCGAACGTGAAGTTAGCCGGCCATGTCGAGTAACTTTCGATAAATCGTTTATTTTCGCCTTATTTATTATGATATTCGGGAGATTGCTATATTTTCTCAAATCGCAAACGAATCGCAAACGTTTGAGAAAGGCTGCAAAAAAATTGCAAACCTTTTATAGGATTTTGTATATCGAGGAGGACTGGATCTAGTAACTTTCGATAATTCGTTTATTTTCGCATTATTTATTATGATATGCGGGAGATTGCTATATTTTCTCAATTCGCAAATGAATCGCAAACGATTGAGACCGATTGCAAAAAAATCGCAAACCTTTTAAGGGGTTTTTTAAGCGAACGTGAAGTTAGCCGGCCATGCCGAGTAACTTTCGATAATTCGTTTGTTTTCGCATTATTTATTATGATATTCGAGAGATTGTTATATTTTCTCAATTCGCAAATGAATCGCAAACGTTTGCGACCGATTGCAAAAAAATCGCAAACCTTTTAAAGGATTTCGTATATCGAGGCGGGCTGGATTTAGTAACTTTCGATAATTCCGTTATTTTCGCATTATTTATTATGATATTCGGGAGATTGCTATATTTTCTCAATTCGGAAACGAATCGCAAGCGTTTGATACCGATTGCAAAAAAATCGCAAACCTTTTAAAGGATTTTGTATATCGAGGCGGACTGGATCTAATAACTTTCGATAATTCGTTTATTTTCGCCTTATTTATTATGATATTAGAGATTGCTATATTTTCTGAAATCGCAAACGAATCGCAAACGTTTGAGAAAGACTGCAAAAAATCGCAAAACTTTTATAGGATTTTGTATATCGAGGCGGACTGGATCTAATAACTTTCGATAATTCGTTTATTTTCGCATTATTTATTATGATATTCGGGAGATTGCTATATTTTCTCAATTCGCAAACGAATCGCAAGCGTTTGAGACCCATTGCAAAAAAATCGCAAACCTTTTAAAGGATTTTGTATATCGAGGCGGACAGGATCTACTAACTTTCGATAATTCGTTTATTTTCGCATTATTTATTATGATATTCGAGAGAATGTTATATTTTCTCAATTCGCAAACGAATCGCAAACTTTTGAGACCGATTGAAAAAAAATCGCAAACCTTTTAAGGGGTTTTTGAAGCGAACTTGAAGTTAGCCGCCCATGTCGAGTAACTTTCGATAATTCGTTTATTTTCGCCTTATTTATTATGATATTCGAGAGATTGTTATATTTTCTCAATTCGCAAACGAATCGCAAACGTTTGAGAAAGATTGCAAAAAAATGGCAAACCTTTTAAGGGGTTTTTTAAGCGAACGTGAAGTTATCCGGTTATGTCGAGTAACTTTCGATAATTCGTTTATTTTCGCCTTATTTATTATGATATTCGGGAGATTGCTATATTTTCTCAAATCGCAAACGCATCGCAAACGTTTGAGAAAGACTGCAAAAAAATCGCAAACCTTCTAAAGGATTTAGTATATCGAGGCGGGCTGGATCTAGTAACTTTCGATAATTCGTTTATTTTCGCAATATTTATTATGATATTTGAGAGATTGTTATATTTTCTCAAATTGCAAACGAATTGCAAACGTTTGAGAAAGATTGCAAAAAAATGGATCTAGTAACTTTCGATAATTCGTTTATATTCGCCTTATTTATTATGATATTCGGGAGATTGCTATATTTTCTCAAATCGCAAACGAATCGCATACGTTTGAGACCGATTGCAAAAAAATCGCAAACTTTTGAAGGGGTCTTTGAAGCGAACGTGATGTTAGCCGGCCATGTCGAGTAACTTTTGATAATTCGTTTATTTTCGCCTTATTTATTATGATATTCGGGAGATTGCTGTATTTTCTCAAATCGCAAACGAATCGTATACGTTTGAGACCGATTGCAAAAAAATCGCAAACCTCTTAAGGTGTTTTTGAAGCGAACGTGAAGTTAGCCGGCCAGGTCGAGTAACTTTTGATAATTCGTTTATTTTCGCATTATTTATTATGATATTCGGGAGATTGCTATATTTCCTCAATTCGCAAACGAATCGCAAACGTTTGAGACCGATTGCAAAAAAATCGCAAACCTTTTAAAGGATGTTGTATATCGATGCGGGCTGGATTTAGTAACTTTCGATAATTCCGTTATTTTCGCATCATTTATTATGATATTCCGGAGATTGTTATATTTTCTCAATTCGCAAACGAATCGCAAACATTTGAGACCGATTGAAAAAAAATCGCAAACCTTTTAAGGGGTTTTTGAAGCGAACTTGAAGTTAGCCGCCCATGTCGAGTAACTTTCGATAATTCGTTTATTTTCGCCTTATTTATTATGATATTCGAGAGATTGTTATATTTTCTCAATTCGCAAACGAATCGCAAACGTTTGAGAAAGATTGCAAAAAATTCGAAAACCTTTTAAGGGGTTTTTTAAGCGAACGTGAAGTTAGCCGGCCATGTCGAGTAACTTTCGATAAATCGTTTATTTTCGCATTATTTATTATGATATTCGGGAGATTGTAATATTTTCTCAATTCGCAAACGAATCGCAAGCGTTTGAGACCGATTGCAAAAAAATCGCAAACCTTTTAAAGGATTTTGTATATCGAGGCGGGCTTGATCTAGTAACTTTCGATAAATCGTTTATTTTCGCCTTATTTATTATGATATTCGGGAGATTGCTATATTTTCTCAAATCGCAAACGAATCGCAAACGTTTGAGACCGACTGCAAACATATCGCAAACCTTTTAAAGGATTTTGTATATCGAGGCGGGCTTAATCAGGTAACTTTCGATAATTCGTTTATTTTCGCCTTATTTATTATGATATTCGAGAGATTGTTATATTTTCTCAATTCGCAAACGAATCGCAAACGTTTGAGAAAGATTACAAAAAAATCGCAAACCTTTTAAAGGATTTTGTATATCGAGGCGGGCTGGATCTAGTAACTTTCGATAATTCGTTTATTTTCGCATTTTTTATTATGATATTCGGGATATTGCTATATTTTCTCAATTCACCAACGAATCGCAAACGTTTGAGACCGAATGCAAAAAAATCGCAAACCTTTTAAGTGATTTTGAAGCGAACGTGAAGTTAGCCAGCCACGTCGAGTAACTTTCGATAATTTGTTTATTTTCGCATTATTTATTATGATATTCGGGAGATTGTTATATTTTCTCAATTCGCAAACGAATCGCAAACGTTTGAGACCGATTGCAAACAAATCGCAAATCTTTTAAAGGATTTTGTATATCGAGGCGGGCTGGATCTAGTAACTTTCGATAATTCGTTTATTTTCGCCTTATTTATTATGATATTCGAGAGATTGTTATATTTTCTCAAATCGCAAACAAATCGCAAACGTTTGAGAAAGACTGCAAAAAATCGCAAAACTTTTATAGGATTTTGTATATCGAGGCGGACAGGATTTACTAACTTTCGATAATTCGTTTATTTTCGCATTATTTATTATGATATTCGAGAGATTGTTATATTTTCTCAATTCGCAAACGAATCGCAAACGTTTGAGAAAGATTGCAAAAAAATGGCAAACCTATTAAGGGGTTTTTTAAGCGAACGTGAAGTTATCCGGTTATGTCGAGTAACTTTCGATAATTCGTTTATTTTCGCCTTATTTATTATGATATTCGGGAGATTGCTATATTTTCTCAAATTGCAAACGCATCGCAAACGTTTGAGAAAGACTGCAAAAAAATCGCAAACCTTCTAAAGGATTTAGTATATCGAGGCGGGCTGGATCTAGTAACTTTCGATAATTCGTTTATTTTCGCATTATTTATTATGATATTTGAGAGATTGTTATATTTTCTCAAATTGCAAACGAATCGCAAACGTTTGAGAAAGATTGCAAAAAAATGGCAAACCCTTTAACGGATTTTGTATATCGAGGCGGCTGGATTTAGTAACTTTCGATAATTTGTTTATTTTCGCATTATTCATTATGATATTCGGGAGATTGCGATATTTTCTCAAATCGCAAACGAATCGCAAACGTTTGAGAAAGATTACAAAAAACCGCAAACCTTTTAAAGGATTTTGTATATCGAGGCGGGCTGGATCTAGTAACTTTCGATAATTCGTTTATTTTCGCATTATTTATTATGATATCGGGAGATTGATATATTTTCTCAATTCGCAAACGAATCGCAAACGTTTGAGACCGATTGCAAAAAAATCGCAAACCTTTTAAGGGATTTTGAAGCGAACGTGAAGTTAGCCGGCCACGTCGAGTAACTTTCGATAATTTGTTTATTTTCGCATTATTTATTATGATATTCGGGAGATTGTTATATATTCTCAATTCGCAAACGAATCGCAAAGGTTTGAGACCGGTTGCAAAAAAATCGCAAAACTTTTAAAGGATTTTGTATATCGAAGTGGACTGGATACAGTAACTTTCGATAATTCGTTTATTTTCGCATTATTTATTATGATATTCGGGAGATTGTTATATTTTCTCAATTCGCAAACGAATCGCAAACGTTTGAGACCGATTGCAAAAAAATCGCAAACCTTTTAAGGGATTTTGAAGCGAACGTGAATTTAGCAGTCCATGTCGAGTAACTTTCGATAATTCGTTTATTTTCGCCTTATTTATTATGATATTCGAGAGATTGTTATATTTTCTCAATTCGCAAACGAATCGCAAACGTTTGAGAAAGATTGCAAAAAAATGGCAAACCTTTTAAAGGATTTTGTATATCGAGGCGGCTGGATTTAGTAACTTTCGATAATTCCGTTATTTTCGCATTATTTATTATGATATTCGGAAGATTGCTATATTTTCTCAAATTGCAAACGAATTGCAAACGTTTGAGAAAGATTGCAAAAAAATGGATCTAGTAACTTTCGATAATTCGTTTATATTCAACTTATTTATTATGATATTCGGGAGATTGCTATATTTTCTCAAATCGCAAACGAATCGCATACGTTTGAGACCGATTGCAAAAAAATCGCAAACTTTTGAAGGGGCCTTTGAAGCGAACGTGATGTTAGCCGGCCATGTCGAGTAACTTTTGATAATTCGTTTTTTTTCGCCTTATTTATTATGATATTCGGGAGATTGCTATATTTTCTTAAATCGCAAACGAATCGCATACGTCTGAGACGGATTGCAAAAAAATCGCAAACCTTTTAAGGGGTTTTTGAAGCGAACGTGAATTTAGCAGTCCATGTCGAGTAACTTTCGATAATTCGTTTATTTTCGCCTTATTTATTATGATATTCGGGAGATTGTTATATTTTCTCAATTCGCAAACGAATCGCAAACGTTTGAGACCGATTGCAAAAAAATCGCAAACCTTTTAAGGGATTTTGAAGCGAACGTGAAGTTAGCCGGCCATGTCGAGTAACTTTCGATAATTCGTTTATTTTCGCATTATTTATTATGATATTCGGGAGATTGCTATATTTTCTCAATTCGCAAACGAATCGCAAACGTTTGAGACCGATTGCAAAAAAATCGCATACCTTTTAAAGGATTTTGTATATCGAGGCGGGCTGGATCTAGTAACTTTCGATAATTCGTTTATTTTCGCATTATTTATTATGATATTCGGGAGATTGCTATATTTTCTCAATTCGCAAACGAATCGCAAACGTTTGAGACCGATTGCAAAAAAATCGCAAACCTTTTAAGGGATTTTGAAGCGAACTTGAAGTTAGCCGGCCACGTCTAGTAACTTTCGATAATTCGTTTATTTTCGCCTTATTTATTATGATATTCGAGAGATTGTTATATTTTCTCAATTCGCAAACGAATCGCAAACGTTTGAGACCGATTGCAAAAAAATCGCAAACCTTTTAAAGGATTTTGTATATCGAGGCGGGCTGGATCTAGTAACATTCGTTAATTCGTTTATTTTCGCATTATTTATTATGATATTCGGGAGATTGCTATATTTTCTCAATTCACAAACGAATCGCAAACGTTTGACACCGATTGCAAAAAAATCGCAAACCTTTTAGGGGATTTTGAAGCCAACTTGAAGTTAGCCGGTCATGTCGAGTAACTTTCGATAATTCGTTTATTTTCGCATTATTTATTATGATATTCAGGAGATTGCTATATTTTCTCAATTCGCAAACGAATCGCAAACGTTTGAGTAAGATTGCAAAAAAATCGCAAACCTTTTAAAGGATTTTGTACATCGAGACGCGCTGGATCTAGTAAATTTCGATAATTCGTTTATTTTCGCATTATTTATTATGATATTCGGGAGACTGCTATATTTTCGCAATTCGCAAACGAGTCGCAAACGTTTGAGTAAGATTGCAAAAAAATCGCAAACCTTTTAAAGGATTTTGTACATCGAGACGCGCTGGATCTAGTAACTTTAGATAATTCGTTTATCTTCGCATTATTTATTATGATATTCGGGAGATTGGTATATTTTCTCAATTCGCAAACGAATCGCTAACGTTTGAGACCGACTGCAAAAAAATCGCAAACCTTTTAAGGGGTTTTTGAAGCGAACGTGATGTTAGCCGGCCTTGTCGAGAAACTTTTGATAATTCGTTTATTTTCGCATTATTTATTATGATATTCGGGAGATTGCGATATTTTCTCAATTTGCAAACGAATCGCAAGCGTTTCAGACCGATTGCAAAAAAATCGCAAACCTTTTAAAGGATTTTGTATATCGAGGGGGGCTGGATCTAGTAACTTTCGATAATTCGTTTATTTTCGCCTTATTCATTATGATATTTGAGAGATTGTTATATTTTCTCAAATTGCAAACGAATTGCAAACGTTTGAGAAAGATTGCAAAAAAATCGCAAAACCTTTTAAGGGATTTTGAAGCGAACGTGAATTTAGCAGTCCATGTCGAGTAACTTTCGATAATTCGTTTATTTTCGCCTTATTTATTATGATATTCGAGAGATTGTTATATTTTCTCAATTCGCAAACGAATCGCAAACGTTTGAGAAAGATTGCAAAAAAATGGCAAACCTTTTAAAGGATTTTGTATATCGAGGCGGCTGGATTTAGTAACTTTCGATAATTCCGTTATTTTCGCATTATTTATTATGATATTCGGGAGATTGCTATATTTTCTCAATTCCCAAACGAATCGCAAGGGTTTGAGACCGATTGCAAAAAATCGCAAACCTTTTAAAGGATGTTGTATATCGATGCGGGCTGGATTTAGTAACTTTCGATCATTCCGTTATTTTCGCATTATTTATTATGATATTCGTGAGATAGTTATATTTTCTTAATGCGCAAACGAATCGCAAACGTTTGAGACCGATTGCAAAAAATCGCAAACCTTTTAAGGGGTCTTTGAAGCGAACGTGATGTTAGCCGGCCTTGTCGAGAAACTTTTGATAATTCGTTTATTTTCGCATTATTTATTATGATATTCGGGAGATTGCTATATTTTCTCAAATCGCAAACGCATCGCAAACGTTTGAGAAAGACTGCAAAAAAATCGCAAACCTTCTAAAGGATTTTGTATATCGAGGGGGGCTGGATCTAGTAACTTTCGATAATTCGTTTATTTTCGCCTTATTCATTATGATATTTGAGAGATTGTTATATTTTCTCAAATTGCAAACGAATTGCAAACGTTTGAGAAAGATTGCAAAAAAATGGATCTAGTAACTTTCGATAATTCGTTTATATTCGCCTTTATTATTATGATATTCGAAAGATTGTTATATTTTCTCAATTCGCAAACAAATCGCAAACGTTTGAGACCGATTGCAAAAAAATCGCAAACTTTTGAAGGGGTCTTTGAAGCGAACGTGATGTTAGCCGGCCATGTCGAGTAACTTTTGATAATTCGTTTATTTTCGCCTTATTTATTATGATATTCGGGAGATTGCTATATTTTCTTAAATCGCAAACGAATCACATACGTCTGAGACCGATTGCAAAAAAATCGCAAACTTTTAAAGGGGTTTTTGAGCGAACGTGATGTTAGCCGGCCATGGCGAGTAACTTTTGATAATTCGTTTATTTTCGCCTTATTTATTATGATATTCGAGAGATTGTTATATTTTCTCAATTCGCAAACGAATCGCAAACGTTTGAGAAAGATTGCAAAAAAATCGCAAACCTTTTAACGGATTTTGTATATCGAGGCGGCTGGATTTAGTAACTTTCGATAATTTGTTTATTTTCGCATTATTTATTATGATATTCGGGAGATTGCGATATTTTCTCAATTCGCAAACGAATCGCAAACGTTTGAGAAAGATTGCAAAAAAATCGCAAACCTTTTATAGGATTTTGTATATCGAGGCGGACTGGATCTAGTAACTTTCGATAATTCGTTTATTTCCACCTCATTTATTATGATATTCGAGAGATTGTTATATTTTGTCAATTCGCAAACGAATCGCAAACGTTTGAGAGCGATTATAAAAAAATCGCAAACCTTTTAAGGGGTTTTTTAAGCGAACGTGAAGTTAGCCGACCATGTCGAGTAACTTTCGATAATTTGTTTATTTTCGCATTATTTATTATGATATTCGGGAGATTGCTATATTTTCTCAATTCGCAAACGAATCGCAAACGTTTGAGACCGATTGCAAAAAAATCGCTAACCTTTTAAAGGATTTTGTATATCGAGGGGGGCTGGATCTAATAACTTTCGATAATTCGTTTATTTTCGCCTTATTTATTATGATATTCGGGAGATTGCTATATTTTCTCAATTCGCAAACGAATCGCAAACGTTTGAGACCGATTGCAAAAAAATCGCAAAACCTTTTAAGGGGTTTTTGAAGCGAACGTGAATTTAGCAGTCCATGTCGAGTAACTTTCGATAATTCGTTTATTTTCGCCTTATTTATTATGATATTCGAGAGATTGTTATATTTTCTCAATTCGCAAACGAATCGCAAACGTTTGAGAAAGATTGCAAAAAAATGGCAAACCTTTTAAAGGATTTTGTATATCGAGGCGGCTGGATTTAGTAACTTTCGATAATTCCGTTATTTTCGCATTATTTATTATGATATTCGGAAGATTGCTATATTTTCTCAATTCGCAAACAAATCGCAAACGTTTGAGACCGATTGCAAAAAATCGCAAACCTTTTAAGGGGCCTTTGAAGCGAACGTGATGTTAGCCGGCCTTGTCGAGTAACTTTTGATAATTCGTTTATTTTCGCATTATTTATTATGATATTCGGGAGATTGCTATATTTTCTCAAATCGCAAACGAATCGCATACGTTTGAGACCGATTGCAAAAAAATCGCAAACCTTTTAAAGGATTTTGTGTATCGTGGCGGGCTGGGTCTAGTAACTTTCGATAATTCGTTTATATTCGCCTTTATTATTATGATATTCGAAAGATTGTTATATTTTCTCAATTCGCAAACAAATCGCAAACGTTTGAGACCGATTGCAAAAAAATCGCAAACCTTTTAAGGGGTTTTTTAAGCGAACGTGAAGTTATCCGGTTATGTCGAGTAACTTTCGATAATTCGTTTATTTTCGCATTATTTATTATGATATTTGAGAGATTGTTATATTTTCTCAAATTGCAAACGAATTGCAAACGTTTGAGAAAGATTGCAAATAAAACGCAAACCTTTGAAAGGATTTTGTATATCGAGGCGGTCTGGATTTAGTAACTTTCGATAATTCGTTTATTTTCGCCTTATTTATTATGATGTTCGGGAGATTGTTATATTTTCTTAATTCGCAAACGAATCGCAAACGTTTGAGACCGATTGCAAAAAATCGCAAACCTTTTAAGGGGTTTTTGAAGCGAACGTGAATTTAGCAGTCCATGTTGAGAAACTTTCGATAATTCGTTTATTTTCGCCTTATTTATTATGATGTTCGAGAGATTGTTATATTTTCTCAATTCGCAAACGAATTGCAAACATTTGAGAAAGATTGCAAAAAAATGGCAAACCTTTTAAAGGATTTTGTATATCGAGGCGGCTGGATTTAGTAACTTTCGATAATTCCGTTATTTTCGCATTATTTATTATGATATTCGGGAGATTGCTATATTTTTTCAATTCCCAAACGAATCGCAAGGGTTTGAGACCGATTGCAAAAAATCGCAAACCTTTTAAAGGATGTTGTATATCGATGCGGGCTGGATTTAGTAACTTTCGATCATTCCGTTATTTTCGCATTATTTATTATGATATTTGAGAGATTGTTATATTTTCTCAAATTGCAAACGAATTGCAAACGTTTGAGAAAGATTGCAAAAAAATGGATCTAGTAACTTTCGATAATTCGTTTATATTCGCCTTATTTATTATGATATTCGGGAGATTGCTATATTTTCTCAAATCGCCAACGAATCGCATACGTTTGAGACCGATTGCAAAAAAATCGCAAACTTTTGAAGGGGTCTTTGAAGCGAACGTGATGTTAGCCGGCCATGTCGAGTAACTTTTGATAATTCGTTTATTTTCGCCTTATTTATTATGATATTCGGGAGATTGCTATATTTTCTTAAATCGCAAACGAATCGCATACGTCTGAGACCGATTGCAAAAAAATCGCAAACCTCTTAAGGGGTTTTTGAAGCGAACGTGAAGTTAGCCGGCCAGGTCGAGTAACTTTTGATAATTCGTTTATTTTCGCATTATTTATTATGATATTCGGGAGATTGCTATATTTCCTCAATTCGCAAACGAATCGCAAACGTTTGAGACCGATTGCAAAAAAATCGCAAACCTTTTAAAGGATGTTGTATATCGATGCGGGCTGGATTTAGTAACTTTCGATAATTCCGTTATTTTCGCATTATTTATTATGATATTCGGGAGATTGCTATATTTTCTCAATTCCCAAACGAATCGCAAGGGTTTGAGACCGATTGCAAAAAATCGCAAACCTTTTCAAGGATGTTGTATATCGATGCGGGCTGGATTTAGTAACTTTCGATCATTCCGTTATTTTCGCATTATTTATTATGATATTCGGGAGATTGCTATATTTTCTTAAATCGCAAACGAATCGCATACGTTTGAGACCGATTGCAAAAAAATCGCAAACCTTTGAAGGGGTCTTTGGAGCGAACGTGATGTTAGCCGGCCATGTCGAGTAACTTTTGATAATTCGTTTATTTTCGCCTTATTTATTATGATATTCGGGAGATTGCTATATTTTCTCAAATCGCAAACGAATCGTATACGTTTGAGACCGATTGCAAAAAAATCGCAAACCTCTTAAGGGGTTTTTGAAGCGAACGTGAAGTTAGCCGGCCAGGTCGAGTAACTTTTGAAAATTCGTTTATTTTCGCATTATTTATTATGATATTCGGGAGATTGCTATATTTCCTCAATTCGCAAATGAATCGCAAACGTTTGAGACCGATTGCAAAAAAATCGCAAACCTTTTAAAGGATGTTGTATATCGATGCGGGCTGGATTTAGTAACTTTCGATAATTCCGTTATTTTCGCATCATTTATTATGATATTCGGAAGATTGTTATATTTTCTCAATTCGCAAACGAATCGCAAACATTTGAGACCGATTGAAAAAAAATCGCAAACCTTTTAAGGGGTTTTTGAAGCGAACTTGAAGTTAGCCGCCCATGTCGAGTAACTTTCGATAATTCGTTTATTTTCGCCTTATTTATTATGATATTCGAGAGATTGTTATATTTTCTCAATTCGCAAACGAATCGCAAACGTTTGAGAAAGATTGCAAAAAAATGGCAAACCTTTTAAGGGGTTTTTTAAGCGAACGTGAAGTTATCCGGTTATGTCGAGTAACTTTCGATAATTCGTTTATTTTCGCCTTATTTATTATGATATTCGGGAGATTGCTATATTTTCTCAAATCGCAAACGCATCGCAAACGTTTGAGAAAGACTGCAAAAAAATCGCAAACCTTCTAAAGGATTTAGTATATCGATGCGGGCTGGATTTAGTAACTTTCGATCATTCCGTTATTTTCGCATTATTTATTATGATATTCGGGAGATTGCGATATTTTCTCAATTCGCAAACGAATCGCTAACGTTTGAGACCGACTGCAAAAAAATCGCAAACCTTTTAAGGGGTTTTTGAAGCGAACGTGAAGTTAGCCGGCCATGTCGAGCAACTTTCGATAATTCGTTTATTTTCGCATTATTTATTATGATATTCGGGAGATTGCTATATTTTCTCAAATCGCAAACGAATTGCAAACGTTTGAGAATGATTGCCCAAAAATTGCAAACTTTTAAAGGATTTTGTATATCGAGGCTGGCTGGATCTAGTATCTTTTGATAATTCGTTTATTTTCGCATTATTTATTATGATATTCGTGAGATAGTTATATTTTCTTAATGCGCAAACGAATCGCAAACGTTTGAGACCGATTGCAAAAAATGGCAAACCTTTTAAGGGGTCTTTGAAGCGAACGTGATGTTAGCCGGCCTTGTCGAGAAACTTTTGATAATTCGTTTATTTTTGCATTAT
>JAQOWT010000350.1:0-21304 GCA_030407085.1 Trichopria drosophilae
TATGAGAGTTTGTGTTTTTGTGGGTTTAGTGTGGGTTTGGTTATTGTGGAGAGGATATAATGTTTAGTATTGGGTTTTGAAGGTTTTATTAAGGTGTTGATTTGGGGATAGGGAAGTTTGAGATGGGGAAAGGTGTATTAAGGTTAAGGGTTGTGTTTTTTGGTAATTTTTTGTAGTTTATAGGAAGGTGAAATGGTAAGGGATTTTGGGGGATGGGGGAGGTTATGGGAAGATTTATAGGTTAAGTTTGTAGTTATTTTTTTTTTAGTTTGTATTAGGAGGTTAGTGGTGTAGGATATTTGGGGATTGGAGATATTAGGTAGTGGGTTGGTTGGAGGGTGGGAGTGTTTAGAAGTTGTGGTTTAGTATGTGAATGGTTGTGTGTATTGTTGTAGAAGTGTGGTGATGGGTGGTGGGATGAGTTTGTGGAGTGTAGGTAATTTTTGTGTATTGGGGGATGTGAGTAGGTTTGGGGAGTTGGTTGTAGGGTGGATGTGGGTGGTAGTTGGGTAGAGTATGAAAGTTTTGTTTTTGTGGTGTATGTGGGTTTGTTATTGTGAACAGAGGATATAATGTTGTAGGGGGGTTTTGAATATTTATTGATGTTGGATTTGGGATAGGAAAGTTGAGATGGGAGAGGTTATGGAAGTGTAAGGTTGTGTTTGTAGGTAATTTTTTGTAGTTTTAAGAAGGGTGAATGGTAAGGATGTTGGGGGATGGGGATTATAAATTAGGTTGTGTTTTATTTTTTTTTTAGTTTGTATTAGGAGGTTAGTGTTGAGATTTGGGGGATTGGAAATGGTTAGGTAGTGGTTGGTTGGATGGTGGGGATTGTTTATAGTGTGGTGTCGTTATGTGATTGGTGTGTTGGATATGTTTAGAGTGTTTGGGGGATGTGGTGTGGATTAGTTTGTGGAGTTTAGGTAGTTGTTTGAGTATTGGTGATGTGAGTAGGTTTTGGGATGGGGTTGTAGTGATGTGGGTGTATTTGGTAGAGTATGAGAGTTTGTTTTTTATTGGTTGTAGTTTGGGTTTGTTATTGTGAGGAGGATATAATGTGTTAGGGGTTTTGAAGATTTATTAGGTGTGGATTTGGGATAGGGAAGTTGAGATGGGAGAGTGTATAGAAGTTAAGGTTGTGTTTGTGGTAATTTTTTTTTAGTTGAATAGGAAGGTTAAATGGTAAGGATTTGGGTATGGGGTAGGGTTATGAAGATTAGGATATGTTTGTAGTTATTTTTTTTTTAATTTGTAATATGAGTGTTAGTGGTTTAGATTTTTGGGGATTGGAAATGGTTAGTAGTGGGTGGTTGGAGGGTGGGAAGTGTTTATAGTTGGTGTAGTATGATTGGTGTGTGGATTTTTAAGTGTGGGGATGGTTTGGGATGAGTTTGTGGAGTTTAGGTAGTTTTGTGTATTGGGGATGTGAGTAGGTTTGGGGAGTGGTTGTAGTGATGTGGTGGTAGTTGGTAAGTATGAGAGTTTGTTTTTGTGTTTAGTGTGGGTTTGTTATTTGAGGAGATATAATTTGTAGGTTTTGAAGATTTATTAGGTGTGGATTTGGGAAGTATGAGATGGGAGAGTTATGGTGTAAGTTATGTTTGTAGTTATTTTTTTTAGTTTTTATAGGAGGTAGTTGTAGATTTTGGGGATGGAAATGGTTATAGTGGTTGGTTGTTGGTGGAGTGTTTTTAGTTGTGTAGTATTATTGTTTGTGTGGATTTTAAGTGTGGGATGGTGTGGGATGAGTTGTGGAGTTTAGTATTTTTGTGTATTGGGATGTGAGAGGTTTGGGAGTGGTTGTATGATGTGGGTGGTAGTTGGTAATATGAGATTTGTTTTTGTGTTGTAGTGTGGGTTTGTTATTTGAGGAGATATAATTTGTAGGGTTTTGAAGATTTATTAGGTGGATTTGGATAGGAAGTTGAGATGGAGAGTATGGAAGTTAAGTTTTTGTGGTAATTTTTTTTAGTTTTATGAAAGGTAAATGGTTATTTTGGGGGATGGGGAGGTATGAAGATTATTATGTTTGTATTATGTTTTTTTAGTTTGTATTAGGAGTTAGTGTGATATTTTGGGATTGGAAATGGTTATAGTGGTTGGTTGGATGTTTTATAGTTGTGTAGTATGATTGGTGTGTGATTTTTAAGTGTGATGGGTGTGGGATAGTTTGTGGATTTAGTAGTTTTGTGTATTGATGTGAGTAGGTTTGGGAGTGGTTGTAGTGATGTGGTGGTATTGGGTAATTATGAGAGTTTGTTTTTGTGTTGTATGTGGGTTTGTTATTTGAGGAGATATAATGTTGTAGGGGTTTTTAAGATTTATTAGTGTGATTTGAATAGTTGAGATGGGAGAGTTATAAATTAAGTTTTTTGTGGTAATTTTTTTAGTTTTATAGAAGTGAAATGGTAAATTTTAGTATGAAATATTTTGTTTTTAGTTATTTTTTTATGTATTAGAGTTTAGTGTGTAGATTTTGGGGGATTGGAAATGGGTTATAGTGGGTTGTTGGAGGGGGAGTGTTTATAGTTGTGTAGTATGATTGGTGTGTGATTTTGTAGAGTGTGATGGGTTATGATTGTGAGTTTAGTAGTTTTGTGTATTGGGATGTGATAGGTTTAGTTTATATGTGGGTTATTAGATATGAGAGTTGTTTTTTTGTGGTTTTATGTGGGTTGTTATTTGAGGAGATATAATGTGTAGTTTTGAAGAATTTATTAGGTGTGGATGGATAGAAGTTGAGATATTTATGGAAGAAGTTGTGTTTGTGGTAATTTTTTAGATAGAAGGTGAAATGTTATATATTATGAAAAGTTATGTTGTATTTCTTTTTTTTAGTTTGTATTAGGAGGGTAGTGTGTAATTTTGGGATTGGAAATGGTTAGTAGTGGGGTTGGATAGTGTTTAAGTGTGTGTAGTATGATTTGTTGTGGATTGTTTAAGTGTGGGGGATGGGTGTATGAGTTTGTGAGTTTAGTATTTTTGTGTATTATGTGAGTTTATTTGTAGTGATTTTGGTATGTAATATGAGATTGTTTTTGTGTTTATGTGGGTGTTATTGTGAGGAGATATAATTTGTATTTTTGAAGATATTAGAGGTGATTTGGGATAGTTGAGATGGGAATATGAAAGAATTGTGTTTGTTTAAATTTTTTGTAGTATAGAAGTGAAATGGTAAATAATATAATTAGGTTATGTTTTATTAGTTTTTTTAGTTTGTATTAGAGGTTAGTGGTGTAGATTTTGGGGATTGGAAATGGTTAGAGTTTGTTGATATGTTTATATTGTGTAGTATGATTGTTGTGTATTTTGTAAGTTTGGGGGATGGTGTGATGAGTTTTTATTATTTTGAGTATTGATGTGATATTTTTGATGGGTTTATGATGTGGTGTATGAAGATATGAGATTTTTTTTTGTTTTATTTTTGTTATTTGAGGAGATATAATTTGTATTTTGAAGATTTATAGTGATTTGGGAATGAAAATTATAATAATATGAGTTATTTTTTTTAGTTTGTATTAGATTAGTGTGTAGATTTTTATTGGAAATGGTTAGTATTGGTTGATATGTTTAATTGTGTAGTATGATTGTTGTGTGGATTTTAGATTGGGTGTGGATATTTTGGAGTTTAGGTATTTTTGTGTATTGATGTGATAGGTTTAATTTTTATGATGTGGTGTATTGTAAATATGAGAAGTTTTTTTTTTGTTTATTGTTTGTTATTGTAAGATATATAATTTGTATTTTTGAAGATTTATTGAGGTTGATTTGAAGGAGTTGATAGATGTATAATTAAGGTTATGTTTGAAATTTTTTTAGTTGTATTAATTATGGTGATTTTATTGGAAATTTAGTAGTTTGGTTATATATGTTTATAGTTTGTATTATTTTATTGGTTGTGATTTTGTAATGTATTTGTATGAGTTTGTGGAGTTTAGTATTTTGTGTATTAATGTAATTTATGTTGTATGGATTTGGTATTGGTAAGATATGAGATTGTTTTTTTTGTGGGTTTAGTTGTGTTTGTTATTAAGAGATATAATTTGTATTGAAATTTATTAGTATTAAAGAATTTGAATAATTAAATGTAATTTTTTTTGGTAATTTTTTTAGTTTTATAGAAGGTTAATTGTAATTATATAGATGAAATTATGTAGTTATGAAAATTTTTTATAGATATGGTGTAATTTTGGGGATTGAAATGGTTAGTATGTTGATGAGTGTTATATTTGGTGTAGTATGATGTGTGTGATTTTTAATGTATGGTATGATGTAGTTATATTTTTGTGTATTGATGTGATATTTTGTTGTAGTTGATGTGGTGGTATTTAATATAAGATTTTTTTTGTTTATGTGTTTGTTATTTAAATATAATTTGTAGGGTTTTGAAGATTTATAGGTTGATTTGAATTATTAATAGAGTTATGAATTAATATGTTTTTAGTTATTTTTTTTATTTGTATTAGGAGTATTGTATATTTTGATAAATTTAGTATTTGGTTGGATATGTTATATTTGTGTAGTATTATTTTGTGTTTTGAAGTGTTGGGTATGATTTGTGAGTTTATTTTTTTTGTGTATTATGTGATATTTGATGGTTGTATATGTTTATTGAATAGATTTGTTTTTGTGTTGTATGTGGGTTTGTATTAAGATATAATTTGTATTTTGAAGATTTATTAATTTAAATTGAATATATTATAAATGTGTAGTTATTTTTAGTTATGTTTTTTTAGTTTGTATTAGGTGTATGGTTAATTTTATGGAATTTTGTATTTTTGGATATGTATATTTTGTATTAGTTGATTGGTGTATTTTTAGATGTGTATTTATGATTTGTGGGTATTTTTTGTGTATTATTGATAGGTTTGAGTTTATATTTTATTGGTAATATATTTGTTTTTGTTTGTAGTGTTTGTTATTAAGATATAATTTGTATTTTGAAAGATTTATTAGTGTGATTTTGAATATTGAATAGAAAATTAATATGAGTTATTTTTTTTAGTTTGTATTAAATAGTGGTTAATTTTATTAAAATTTATATTATTGGATATTTTATATTTTATTTTATTATTGTTGTGTGGATTTTAATTTATTTATGATTGTATTTATTGTTTTTGTGTATTGGATGTGATATTTATTTTTATGATGTTGTATTTGGTAATATGAAGTTTGTTTTTATGGTTGTATTTGTTTGAATTGAGGAGATATATTTTTAATAAGATTTATTTTTTAGAAGATTTAAAATAAGAATAAATTTTTATATATATATTTTTATTGTATTAATATGGTTATATTTTATTGAAATGTATATTTTATTAAATTTTAGATTAGTTGATATTTTGTAATATTTATGATTTATATATTTTTGTGTATTATGTATATTTATTTGTATATTTATTAATTAATTTGTTTTGTGTATGTTTTGAAATATAAGATAAGAATAAATTTATAAAATTTTGAAATATATAATTTTAGTTATTTTTGTTTATTTTGTATTGATAATAATTTTGATTAATTTGTATTTTTGATGTTGAGTTTTAAGACGCTATGATTTTTTCATTGATGATTTCATCGAAATATTCTAAACTGACGAAAAATAGTACAATTTTCATATGGACTTAAATTTGCTATGTAATACTGGATGCATATTTATTACGAATGTGAGGCGACATCTCTGAAGATAAAAATATGGAAGACGATATTTAAATAACAAGAGTCTTCTGCACACCAGAATACGTGTTGAAAATCCTGCAAACAAGCTTATATTCAAATTGCCCTGTCCTAATCTCATTTCTCGTAGACAGGTCCGTAGACCATAATATAAATATTACCCGAAAAAGACGCAAACACGTCCTTATCCCATTACCGTTCAAAATTTTTCAGTTTTCGTAGACAGGTCCGCAGACTGTAACATAAAGACTAACAGAAAAAAACTAAATACAACTTCTTGAACTATTATAGCTCAAAATTTGTCAATTCCCATGTAACTGACTAGTTAATTAATTCTTGTAGTTGCTATGAAACACTAGATGATACTACGAATGCAATGAATATATTCAAGAAGACGCTATGATTTTTTCATTGATGATTTCATCGAAATATTCTAAACTGACGAAAAATAGTACAATTTTCATATCGACTTAAATTTGCTATGTAATAATGGATGCATATTTATTACGAATGTGACGCGATATCTCTGAAGATAAAAATATGGAAGACGATATTTAAATAACAAGAGTCTTCTGCACACCAGAATACGTGTTGAAAATCCTGCAAACAAGCTTATATTCAAATTGCCGTGTACTAATCTCATTTCTCGTAGACAGGTCCGTAGACCGTAATATAAATATTACCAGAAAAAGACGAAAACACGTCCTTATCCCATTACCGTTCAAAATTTTTCAGTTTTCGTAGACAGGTCCGCAGACTGTAACATAAAGACTAACAGAAAAAAAACAAAAACAACTTCTTGAACTATTATAGCTAAAAATTTGTCAATTCCCATGTAACTGACTAGTTAATTAATTCTTGTAGTTGCTATGAAACACTAGATGATACTACGAATGCAATGAATATATTCAAGAAGACGCTATGATTTTTTCATTGATGATTTCATCGAAATATTCTAAACTGACGAAAAATAGTACAATTTTCATATCGACTTAAATTTGCTATGTAATAATGGATGCATATTTATTACGAATGTGACGCGATATCTCTGAAGATAAAAATATGGAAGACGATATTTAAATAACAAGAGTCTTCTGCACACCAGAATACGTGTTGAAAATCCTGCAAACAAGCTTATATTCAAATTGCCGAGTCCTAATTTCAACTTTCTTAGACAGGTCCGTAGACGGTAATATAAAGACAGGTCCGCAGACTGTAACATAAAGACTAACAGAAAAAAAACAAAAACAACTTCTTGAACTATTATAGCTCAAAATTTGTCAATTCCCATGTAACTGACTAGTTAATTAATTCTTGTAGTTGCTATGAAACACTAGATGATACTACGAATGCAATGAATATATTCAAGAAGACGCTATGATTTTTTCATTGATGATTTCATCGAAATATTCTAAACTGACGAAAAATAGTACAATTTTCATATCGACTTAAATTTGCTATGTAATACTGGATGCATATTTATTACGAATGTGACGCGACATCTCTGCAGATAAAAATATGGAAGACGATATTTAAATAACAAGAGTCTTCTGCACACCAGAATACGTGTTGAAAATCCTGCAAACAAGCTTATATTCAAATAGCCGTGTCCTAATCTCATTTTTCGTAGACAGGTCCGTAGACCGTAACATAAAGACTAACAGAAAAAAACTAAATACAACTTCTTGACCTATTATCGCTCAAAATTTGTCAATTCCCATGTAACTGACTAGTTAATTAATTCTTGTAGTTGCTATGAAACACTAGATGATACTACGAATACAATGAATATATTCAAGAAGACGCTATGATTTTTTATTGATGATTTCATCGAATTATTCTAAACTGACAAAAAATAGTACAATTTTCATATCGACTTAAATTTGCTATGTAATAATGGATGCATATTTATTACGAATGTGACGCGACATCTCTAAAGATAAAAATATGGAAGACGATATTTAAATAACAAGAGTCTTCTGCACACCAGAATACGTGTTGAAAATCCTGCAAACAAGCTTATATTCAAATTGCCGTGTCCTAATCTCATTTCTCGTAGACAGGTCTGCAGACTGTAACATAAAGACTAACAGAAAAAAACTAAATACAACTTCTTGAACTATTATAGCTCAAAATTTGTCAATTCCCATGTAACTGACTAGTTAATTAATTCTTGTAGTTGCTATGAAACACTAGATGATACTACGAATGCAATGAATATATTCAAGAAGACGCTATGATTTTTTCATTGATGATTTCATCGAAATATTCTAAACTGACGAAAAATAGTACAATTTTCATATCGACTTAAATTTGCTATGTAATACTGGATGCATATTTATTACGAATGTGACGCGACATCTCTAAAGATAAAAATATGGAAGACGATATTTAAATAACAAGAGTCTTCTGCACACCAGAATACGTGTTGAAAATCCTGCAAACAAGCTTATATTCAAATTGCCGTGTCCTAATCTCATTTCTCGTAGACAGGTCTGCAGACTGTAACATAAAGACTAACAGAAAAAAACTAAATACAACTTCTTGAACTATTATAGCTCAAAATTTGTCAATTCCCATGTAACTGACTAGTTAATTAATTCTTGTAGTTGCTATGAAACACTAGATGATACTACGAATGCAATGAATATATTCAAGAAGACGCTATGATTTTTTCATTGATGATTTCATCGAAATATTCTAAACTGACGAAAAATAGTACAATTTTCATATCGACTTAAATTTGCTATGTAATACTGGATGCATATTTATTACGAATGTGACGCGACATCTCTGAAGATAAAAATATGGAAGACGATATTTAAATAACAAGAGTCTTCTGCACACCAGAATACGTGTTGAAAATCCTGCAAACAAGCTTATATTCAAGTTGCCCTGTCCTAATCTCATTTCTCGTAGACAGGTCCGTAGACCGTAATATAAATATTACCAGAAAAAGACGAAAACACGTCCTTATCCCATTACCGTTCAAAATTTTTCAGTTTTCGTAGACAGGTCCGCAGACTGTAACATAAAGACTAACAGAAAAAAACAAAAACAACTTCTTGAACTATTATAGCTCAAAATTTGTCAATTCCCATGTAACTGACTAGTTAATTAATTCTTGTAGTTGCTATGAAACACTAGATGATACTACGAATGCAATGAATATATTCAAGAAGACGCTATGATTTTTTCATTGATGATTTCATCGAATTATTCTAAACTGACGAAAAATAGTACAATTTTCATATCGACTTAAATTTGCTATGTAATACTGGATGCATATTTATTACGAATGTGACGCGACATCTCTGAAGATAAAAATATGGAAGACGATATTTAAATAACAAGAGTCTTCTGCACACCAGAATACGTGTTGAAAATCCTGCAAACAAGCTTATATTCAAATTGCCGAGTCTTATTCTCATTTTCCGTAGACAGGTCCGTAGACTGTAACATAAAGGCTAACAGAAAAAAACTAAATACAACTTCTTGACCTATTATCGCTCAAAATTTGTCAATTCCCATGTAACTGACTAGTTAATTAATACTTGTAGTTGCTATGAAACACTAGATGATACTACGAATGCAATGAATATATTCAAGAAGACGCTATGATTTTTTCATTGATGATTTCATCGAAATATTCTAAACTGACGAAAAATAGTACAATTTTCATATCGACTTAAATTTGCTATGTAATACTGGATGCATATTTATTACGAATGTGACGCGACATCTCTGAAGATAAAAATATGGAAGACGATATTTAAATAACAAGAGTCTTCTGCACACCAGAATACGTGTTGAAAATCCTGCAAAAAAGCTTATATTCAAGATGCCCTGTCCTAATCTCATTTCTCGTAGACAGGTCCGTAGACCGTAATATAAATATTACCAGAAAAAGACGAAAACACGTCCTTATCCCATTACCGTTCAAAATTTTTCAGTTTTCGTAGACAGGTCCGCAGACTGTAACATAAAGACTAACAGAAAAAAACAAAAACAACTTCTTGAACTATTATAGCTCAAAATCTGTCAATTCCCATGTAACTGACTAGTTAATTAATTCTTGTAGTTGCTATGAAACACTAGATGATACTACGAATGCAATGAATATATTCAAGAAGACGCTATGATTTTTTCATTGATGATTTCATGGAAATATTCTAAACTGACGAATAAATCGTACAGTCTTCATATCGACTTAAATTTTCAATGTAATACTGGATGCATATTTATTACGAATGTGACGCGATATCTCTGAAGATAAAAATATGGAAGACGATATTTAAATAACAAGAGTCTTCTGCACACCAGAATACGTGTTGAAAATCCTGCAAACAAGCTTATATTCAAATTGCCGAGTCTTATTCTCATTTTCCGTAGACAGGTCCGTAGACTGTAACATAAAGGCTAACAGAAAAAAACTAAATACAACTTCTTGACCTATTATCGCTCAAAATTTGTCAATTCCCATGTAACTGACTAGTTAATTAATACTTGTAGTTGCTATGAAACACTAGATGATACTACGAATGCAATGAATATATTCAAGAAGACGCTATGATTTTTTCATTGATGATTTCATCGAAATATTCTAAACTGACGAAAAATAGTACAATTTTCATATCGACTTAAATTTGCTATGTAATACTGGATGCATATTTATTACGAATGTGACGCGACATCTCTGAAGATAAAAATATGGAAGACGATATTTAAATAACAAGAGTCTTCTGCACACCAGAATACGTGTTGAAAATCCTGCAAACAAGCTTATATTCAAATAGCCGTGTCCTAATCTCATTTTTCGTAGACAGGTCCGTAGACCGTAACATAAAGACTAACAGAAAAAAACTAAATACAACTTCTTGAACTATTATAGCTCAAAATTTGTCAATTCCCATGTAACTGACTAGTTAATTAATTCTTGTAGTTGCTATGAAACACTAGATGATACTACGAATGCAATGAATATATTCAAGAAGACGCTATGATTTTTTCATTGATGATTTCATCGAAATATTCTAAACTGACGAAAAATAGTACAATTTTCATATCGACTTAAATTTGCTATGTAATACTGGATGCATATTTATTACGAATGTGACGCGACATCTCTGAAGATAAAAATATGGAAGACGATATTTAAATAACAAGAGTCTTCTGCACACCAGAATACGTGTTGAAAATCCTGCAAACAAGCTTATATTCAAATTGCACTGTCCTAATCTCATTTCTCGTAGACAGGTCCGTAGACCGTAACATAAAGACTAACAGAAAAAAACTAAATACAACTTCTTGAACTATTATAGCTCAAAATTTGTCAATTCCCATGTAACTGACTAGTTAATTAATTCTTGTAGTTGCTATGAAACACTAGATGATACTACGAATGCAATGAATATATTCAAGAAGACGCTATGATTTTTTCATTGATGATTTCATCGAAATATTCTAAACTGACGAAAAATAGTACAATTTTCATATCGACTTAAATTTGCTATGTAATACTGGATGCATATTTATTACGAATGTGACGCGACATCTCTGAAGATAAAAATATGGAAGACGATATTTAAATAACAAGAGTCTTCTGCACACCAGAATACGTGTTGAAAATCCTGCAAACAAGCTTATATTCAAATTGCCGAGTCTTATTCTCATTTTCCGTAGACAGGTCCGTAGACTGTAACATAAAGGCTAACAGAAAAAAACTAAATACAACTTCTTGACCTATTATCGCTCAAAATTTGTCAATTCCCATGTAACTGACTAGTTAATTAATTCTTGTAGTTGCTATGAAACGGTAGATGATACTACGAGTGCAATGAGTATATTCAAGAAGACGCTATGATTTTTTCATTGATGATTTCATCGAAATATTCTAAACTGACGAAAAATAGTACAATTTTCATATCGACTTAAATTTGCTATGTAATACTGGATGCATATTTATTACGAATGTGACGCGACATCTCTGAAGATAAAAATATGGAAGACGATATTTAAATAACAAGAGTCTTCTGCACACCAGAATACGTGTTGAAAATCCTGCAAAAAAGCTTATATTCAAGATGCCCTGTCCTAATCTCATTTCTCGTAGACAGGTCCGTAGACCGTAATATAAATATTACCAGAAAAAGACGAAAACACGTCCTTATCCCATTACCGTTCAAAATTTTTCAGTTTTCGTAGACAGGTCCGCAGACTGTAACATAAAGACTAACAGAAAAAAACAAAAACAACTTCTTGAACTATTATAGCTCAAAATCTGTCAATTCCCATGTAACTGACTAGTTAATTAATACTTGTAGTTGCTATGAAACACTAGATGATACTACGAATGCAATGAATATATTCAAGAAGACGCTATGATTTTTTCATTGATGATTTCATCGAATTATTCTAAACTGACGAAAAATAGTACAATTTTCATATCGACTTAAATTTGCTATGTAATACTGGATGCATATTTATTACGAATGTGACGCGACATCTCTGAAGATAAAAATATGGAAGACGATATTTAAATAACAAGAGTCTTCTGCACACCAGAATACGTATTGAAACTGCTGCAAACAAGCATATATTCAAATTGCCGAGTCTTATTCTCATATTCCATAGACAGGTCCGTAGACTGTAACATAAAGGCTAACAGAATAAAACTAAATACAACTTCTTGACCTATTATCGCTCAAAATTTGTCAATTCCCATGTAACTGACTAGTTAATTAATTCTTGTAGTTGCTATGAAACAATAGATGATACTACGAATACAATGAATATATTCAAGAAGACGCTATGATTTTTTATTGATGATTTCATCGAAATATTCTAAACTGACGAAAAATAGTACAATTTTCATATCGACTTAAATTTTCAATGTAATACTGGATGCATATTTATTACGAATGTGACGCGATATCTCTGAAGATAAAAATATGGAAGACGATATTTAAATAACAAGAGTCTTCTGCACACCAGAATACGTGTTGAAAATCCTGCAAACAAGCTTATATTCAAATTGCCCTGTCCTAATCTCATTTCTCGTAGACAGGTCCGCAGACTGTAACATAAAGACTAACAGAAAAAAACTAAATACAACTTCTTGAACTATTATAGCTCAAAATTTGTCAATTCCCATGTAACTGACTAGTTAATTAATTCTTGTAGTTGCTATGAAACACTAGATGATACTACGAATGCAATGAATATATTCAAGAAGACGCTATGATTTTTTCATTGATGATTTCATCGAAATATTCTAAACTGACGAAAAATAGTACAATTTTCATATCGACTTAAATTTGCTATGTAATACTGGATGCATATTTATTACGAATGTGACGCGACATCTCTGAAGATAAAAATATGGAAGACGATATTTAAATAACAAGAGTCTTCTGCACACCAGAATACGTGTTGAAAATCCTGCAAACAAGCTTATATTCAAGTTGCCCTGTCCTAATCTCATTTCTCGTAGACAGGTCCGTAGACCGTAATATAAATATTACCAGAAAAAGACGAAAACACGTCCTTATCCCATTACCGTTCAAAATTTTTCAGTTTTCGTAGACAGGTCCGCAGACTGTAACATAAAGACTAACAGAAAAAAACAAAAACAACTTCTTGAACTATTATAGCTCAAAATTTGTCAATTCCCATGTAACTGACTAGTTAATTAATTCTTGTAGTTGCTATGAAACACTAGATGATACTACGAATGCAATGAATATATTCAAGAAGACGCTATGATTTTTTCATTGATGATTTCATCGAAATATTCTAAACTGACGAATAAATCGTACAGTCTTCATATCGACTTAAATTTTCAATGTAATACTGGATGCATATTTATTACGAATGTGAGGCGACATCTCTGAAGATAAAAATATGGAGGACGATATTTTAATACCAAGCGTCTTCTTCACCAGAATACGTATTGAAACTGCTGCAAACAAGCATATATTCAAATTGCCGAGTCTTATTCTCATTTTCCATAGACAGGTCCGTAGACTGTAACATAAAGGCTAACAGAAAAAAACTAAATACAACTTCTTGACCTATTATCGCTCAAAATTTGTCAATTCCCATGTAACTGACTAGTTAATTAATTCTTGTAGTTGCTATGAAACACTAGATGATACTACGAATGCAATGAATATATTCAAGAAGACGCTATGATTTTTTCATTGATGATTTCATCGAAATATTCTAAACTGACGAAAAATAGTACAATTTTCATATCGACTTAAATTTGCTATGTAATACTGGATGCATATTTATTACGAATGTGACGCGACATCTCTGAAGATAAAAATATGGAAGACGATATTTAAATAACAAGAGTCTTCTGCACACCAGAATACGTGTTGAAAATCCTGCAAACAAGCTTATATTCAAGTTGCCCTGTCCTAATCTCATTTCTCGTAGACAGGTCCGTAGACCGTAATATAAATATTACCAGAAAAAGACGAAAACACGTCCTTATCCCATTACCGTTCAAAATTTTTCAGTTTTCGTAGACAGGTCCGCAGACTGTAACATAAAGACTAACAGAAAAAAACAAAAACAACTTCTTGAACTATTATAGCTCAAAATTTGTCAATTCCCATGTAACTGACTAGTTAATTAATTCTTGTAGTTGCTATGAAACACTAGATGATACTACGAATGCAATGAATATATTCAAGAAGACGCTATGATTTTTTCATTGATGATTTCATCGAAATATTCTAAACTGACGAAAAATAGTACAATTTTCATATCGACTTAAATTTGCTATGTAATACTGGATGCATATTTATTACGAATGTGACGCGATATCTCTGAAGATAAAAATATGGAAGACGATATTTAAATAACAAGAGTCTTCTGCACACCAGAATACGTGTTGAAAATCCTGCAAACAAGCTTATATTCAAATTGCCGTGTACTAATCTCATTTCTCGTAGACAGGTCCGTATACCGTAACATAAAGACTAACAGAAAAAAACTAAATACAACTTCTTGAACTATTATAGCTCAAAATTTGTCAATTCCCATGTAACTGACTAGTTAATTAATTCTTGTAGTTGCTATGAAACACTAGATGATACTACGAATGCAATGAATATATTCAAGAAGACGCTATGATTTTTTCATTGATGATTTCATCGAAATATTCTAAACTGACGAAAAATAGTACAATTTTCATATCGACTTAAATTTTCAATGTAATACTGGATGCATATTTATTACGAATGTGACGCGATATCTCTGAAGATAAAAATATGGAAGACGATATTTAAATAACAAGAGTCTTCTGCACACCAGAATACGTGTTGAAAATCCTGCAAACAAGCTTATATTCAAATTGCCGAGTCTTATTCTCATTTTCCGTAGACAGGTCCGTAGACTGTAACATAAAGGCTAACAGAAAAAAACTAAATACAACTTCTTGACCTATTATCGCTCAAAATTTGTCAATTCCCATGTAACTGACTAGTTAATTAATACTTGTAGTTGCTATGAAACACTAGATGATACTACGAATGCAATGAATATATTCAAGAAGACGCTATGATTTTTTCATTGATGATTTCATCGAAATATTCTAAACTGACGAAAAATAGTACAATTTTCATATCGACTTAAATTTGCTATGTAATACTGGATGCATATTTATTACGAATGTGACGCGACATCTCTGAAGATAAAAATATGGAAGACGATATTTAAATAACAAGAGTCTTCTGCACACCAGAATACGTGTTGAAAATCCTGCAAACAAGCTTATATTCAAGTTGCCCTGTCCTAATCTCATTTCTCGTAGACAGGTCCGTAGACCGTAATATAAATATTACCAGAAAAAGACGAAAACACGTCCTTATCCCATTACCGTTCAAAATTTTTCAGTTTTCGTAGACAGGTCCGCAGACTGTAACATAAAGACTAACAGAAAAAAACAAAAACAACTTCTTGAACTATTATAGCTCAAAATCTGTCAATTCCCATGTAACTGACTAGTTAATTAATACTTGTAGTTGCTATGAAACACTAGATGATACTACGAATGCAATGAATATATTCAAGAAGACGCTATGATTTTTTCATTGATGATTTCATCGAAATATTCTAAACTGACGAAAAATAGTACAATTTTCATATCGACTTAAATTTGCTATGTAATACTGGATGCATATTTATTACGAATGTGACGCGACATCTCTGAAGATAAAAATATGGAAGACGATATTTAAATAACAAGAGTCTTCTGCACACCAGAATACGTGTTAAAAATCCTGCAAACAAGCTTATATTCAAGTTGCCGTGTACTAATCTCATTTCTCGTAGACAGGTCAGCAGACTGTAACATAAAGACTAACAGAAAAAAACAAAAACAACTTCTTGAACTATTATAGCTCAAAATTTGTCAATTCCCATGTAACTGACTAGTTAATTAATTCTTGTAGTTGCTATGAAACACTAGATGATACTACGAATGCAATGAATATATTCAAGAAGACGCTATGATTTTTTCATTGATGATTTCATCGAAATATTCTAAACTGACGAAAAATAGTACAATTTTCATATCGACTTAAATTTGCTATGTAATACTGGATGCATATTTATTACGAATGTGACGCGATATCTCTGAAGATAAAAATATGGAAGACGATATTTAAATAACAAGAGTCTTCTGCACACCAGAATACGTGTTGAAAATCCTGCAAACAAGCTTATATTCAAGTTGCCCTGTCCTAATCTCATTTCTCGTAGACAGGTCCGTAGACCATAATATAAATATTACCCGAAAAAGACGCAAACACGTCCTTATCCCATTACCGTTCAAAATTTTTCAGTTTTCGTAGACAGGTCCGCAGACTGTAACATAAAGACTAACAGAAAAAAACAAAAACAACTTCTTGAACTATTATAGCTCAAAATTTGTCAATTCCCATGTAACTGACTAGTTAATTAATACTTGTAGTTGCTATGAAACACTAGATGATACTACGAATGCAATGAATATATTCAAGAAGACGCTATGATTTTTTCATTGATGATTTCATCGAATTATTCTAAACTGACGAAAAATAGTACAATTTTCATATCGACTTAAATTTGCTATGTAATACTGGATGCATATTTATTACGAATGTGACGCGACATCTCTGAAGATAAAAATATGGAAGACGATATTTAAATAACAAGAGTCTTCTGCACACCAGAATACGTGTTGAAAATCCTGCAAACAAGCTTATATTCAAGTTGCCCTGTCCTAATCTCATTTCTCGTAGACAGGTCCGTAGACCGTAATATAAATATTACCCGAAAAAGACGCAAACACGTCCTTATCCCATTACCGTTCAAAATTTTTCAGTTTTCGTAGACAGGTCCGCAGACTGTAACATAAAGACTAACAGAAAACAAACAAAAACAACTTCTTGAACTATTATAGCTCAAAATTTGTCAATTCCCATGTAACTGACTAGTTAATTAATTCTTGTAGTTGCTATGAAACACTAGATGATACTACGAATGCAATGAATATATTCAAGAAGACGCTATGATTTTTTCATTGATGATTTCATGGAAATATTCTAAACTGACGAATAAATCGTACAGTCTTCATATCGACTTAAATTTTCAATGTAATACTGGATGCATATTTATTACGAATGTGAGGCGACATCTCTGAAGATAAAAATATGGAAGACGATATTTAAATAACAAGAGTCTTCTGCACACCAGAATACGTGTTGAAAATCCTGCAAACAAGCTTATATTCAAGTTGCCCTGTCCTAATCTCATTTCTCGTAGACAGGTCCGTAGACCATAATATAAATATTACCCGAAAAAGACGCAAACACGTCCTTATCCCATTACCGTTCAAAATTTTTCAGTTTTCGTAGACAGGTCCGCAGACTGTAACATAAAGACTAACAGAAAACAAACAAAAACAACTTCTTGAACTATTATAGCTCAAAATTTGTCAATTCCCATGTAACTGACTAGTTAATTAATTCTTGTAGTTGCTATGAAACACTAGATGATACTACGAATGCAATGAATATATTCAAGAAGACGCTATGATTTTTTCATTGATGATTTCATCGAAATATTCTAAACTGACGAAAAATAGTACAATTTTCATATCGACTTAAATTTGCTATGTAATACTGGATGCATATTTATTACGAATGTGACGCGACATCTCTGAAGATAAAAATATGGAAGACGATATTTAAATAACAAGAGTCTTCTGCACACCAGAATACGTGTTGAAAATCCTGCAAACAAGCTTATATTCAAGTTGCCCAGTCCTAATCTCATTTCTCGTAGACAGGTCCGTAGACCGTAATATAAATATTACCAGAAAAAGACGAAAACACGTCCTTATCCCATTAAGTTCAAAATTTTTCAGTTTTCGTAGACAGGTCCGCAGACTGTAACATAAAGACTAACAGAAAACAAACAAAAACAACTTCTTGAACTATTATAGCTCAAAATTTGTCAATTCCCATGTAACTGACTAGTTAATTAATTCTTGTAGTTGCTATGAAACACTAGATGATACTACGAATGCAATGAATATATTCAAGAAGACGCTATGATTTTTTCATTGATGATTTCATCGAAATATTCTAAACTGACGAAAAATAGTACAATTTTCATATCGACTTAAATTTGCTATGTAATACTGGATGCATATTTATTACGAATGTGACGCGATATCTCTGAAGATAAAAATATGGAAGACGATATTTAAATAACAAGAGTCTTCTGCACACCAGAATACGTGTTGAAAATCCTGCAAACAAGCTTATATTCAAGTTGCCCTGTCCTAATCTCATTTCTCGTAGACAGGTCCGTAGACCATAATATAAATATTACCCGAAAAAGACGCAAACACGTCCTTATCCCATTACCGTTCAAAATTTTTCAGTTTTCGTAGACAGGTCCGCAGACTGTAACATAAAGACTAACAGAAAACAAACAAAAACAACTTCTTGAACTATTATAGCTCAAAATTTGTCAATTCCCATGTAACTGACTAGTTAATTAATTCTTGTAGTTGCTATGAAACACTAGATGATACTACGAATGCAATGAATATATTCAAGAAGACGCTATGATTTTTTCATTGATGATTTCATGGAAATATTCTAAACTGACGAATAAATCGTACAGTCTTCATATCGACTTAAATTTTCAATGTAATACTGGATGCATATTTATTACGAATGTGAGGCGACATCTCTGAAGATAAAAATATGGAAGACGATATTTAAATAACAAGAGTCTTCTGCACACCAGAATACGTATTGAAACTGCTGCAAACAAGCATATATTCAAATTGCCGAGTCTTATTCTCATATTCCATAGACAGGTCCGTAGACTGTAACATAAAGGCTAACAGAATAAAACTAAATACAACTTCTTGACCTATTATCGCTCAAAATTTGTCAATTCCCATGTAACTGACTAGTTAATTAATTCTTGTAGTTGCTATGAAACACTAGATGATACTACGAATGCAATGAATATATTCAAGAAGACGCTATGATTTTTTCATTGATGATTTCATCGAAATATTCTAAACTGACGAAAAATAGTACAATTTTCATATCGACTTAAATTTGCTATGTAATACTGGATGCATATTTATTACGAATGTGACGCGACATCTCTAAAGATAAAAATATGGAAGACGATATTTAAATAACAAGAGTCTTCTGCACACCAGAATACGTGTTGAAAATCCTGCAAACAAGCTTATATTCAAATTGCCCTGTCCTAATCTCATTTCTCGTAGACAGGTCCGTAGACCGTAATATAAATATTACCAGAAAAAGACGAAAACACGTCCTTATCCCATTACCGTTCAAAATTTTTCAGTTTTCGTAGACAGGTCCGCAGACTGTAACATAAAGACTAACAGAAAAAAACTAAATACAACTTCTTGAACTATTATAGCTCAAAATTTGTCAATTCCCATGTAACTGACTAGTTAATTAATTCTTGTAGTTGCTATGAAACACTAGATGATACTACGAATGCAATGAATATATTCAAGAAGACGCTATGATTTTTTCATTGATGATTTCATCGAAATATTCTAAACTGACGAAAAATAGTACAATTTTCATATCGACTTAAATTTGCTATGTAATACTGGATGCATATTTATTACGAATGTGACGCGACATCTCTAAAGATAAAAATATGGAAGACGATATTTAAATAACAAGAGTCTTCTGCACACCAGAATACGTGTTGAAAATCATGCAAACAAGCTTATATTCAAATTGCCAAGTCCTAATCTCATTTTTCGTAGACAGGTCCGTAGAAAAGGACGAAAACTCCTCCCTCCTTATCCCATTATCCCTCCAGATTTTTCAGTTTTCGTAGACAGGTCCGTAGACTGTAACATAAAGACTAACTATTATCGCTCAAAATTTGTCAATTCCCAAGTAGCGACTAGTAAATTAATTCTTGTAATTGCTATGTACCACTGGATGATTTTTGCAGGATTTTCTGGTTAATAACTAGTGTTGGCGTGGTGCCTCGCTCGCTTCGCTCGCTCAGAATCTTCGACCCAGTGGAGAGTCGGCTATTCCTTAATACTCGTTTGTTTACTAACAGCTTTCAATTATATTATAAAATTATATTGATATTTGGGGGCTTCGATAGATATGTTACAACAATATAGTGTTTCTTAAATGTATGAAAATTGAAAATGAGCATTTTCAAAACTTCGACCCTGACAACAGGCCAGCCGAAGTATTAATAAATAAAAGTTGCAAAACACTTACTTCAAGCACTTGTACTGTAATAGACTATACGATGCATATTACATGTTTACAGTGTTTTACTAATTGCTGTCTGTATCATTATGATCTTATATATACAATATATAACATATAATTCGTCAAAGATATCTTGAAAGTGTCGAAAAGATCTATGACGGATATCTTATAGATATCTATAAGACATCTTTTAGATATATCGAAATAGTTATTTTCGTATCAAGGGCGTAAAAGAACTTATGCGCCCGTAGGTGATCACCGCGCCCGAGGGGGTGGCGAACACTACCCCTGGGGGTAGGGGGTCGAAATGTCGAAATTTGATGAAAAGCTATAGGGTAATTTTTTGCCGAGGTGACCAAATTCAATACTTTTTCAGACAATAGTCATAAGCGACTATTTCCAGATTTCGTGCATTCCAAGAGTAGTGAAATTGAAGCGACCTCTACTAGGTCAGGAATTTTTTTTCAAGGTCTATAAGTAGGTATTTCATAGCGAAAAAATGTACAGAAAACGATCATCCATCGTGTAATTTCGTCAGATTTTTTTCTTTCGAGGTGTAGTGAATAAATTAAAAATTTATTTCCTTTACCTAATTTTAGTTGAAAAAAAATTATTCACAAAAAATGCTATATCTCGGCTAAAATTATCGTTTTTTACTCAACCGCGGCTCATTGTCATCGGAAAACAGTAAGAAATTCGAAATTACATAATTTTAGAATGCATTCGAACAAAGTTATTGCAATTTAATTGCGACATTTTAGGCTCTTAGTATTTTTTGTACGAAAAATTATCAATATTCAAAACGCAATAACTCGGCCGAAAAT
>JAQOWT010000351.1:0-21411 GCA_030407085.1 Trichopria drosophilae
CCACAGTTTTTCATGTGGAATAGAATCGAAAGCCCTGCGGAAGTCTACAAAAAGAACATAGCATTTGGATCCTTTATTCCTCAGAATTATTTGGACCGTCGCCAATAGAGTAAAAATGTTATCTTCCGCAGAGCGTCCTTTTCTAAAACCAGATTGCTCCTCCTGTAGTAGGTCCCAACGGTGAAGCCAGCCCTCCAATCTCGCCTCGAGTACCTGCATGAAGAGCTTCGTAAGCGCATTGGTTATCGCAATTCCTCTGTAATTCGTAGGCATGGAGCGATCTCCTTTTTTGAAGAGCATGATGAGACTAGACTGCATCCACCCCTCCGGGGGCATTTCGGAGTCGAAAATCATGTTAAATAGGTCGAGGACAAAATCAAACCAATCGTTTGACAGCAACTTTAAAATTTCAGCAGGAATTCCGTCGGGTCCTACTGCTTTACCCGTTTTTAATCTCCTCATGCTCTTCATTAATTCCTGAGCCGAGATGGGAGGGTCCAGAAATTCGTCCTGCACCCCACAAAAAGTTAGAACGGACAGTGGTCTCTGGGGATAGAGGAGCGCTAAGTGATCCAACCACGTCCCGAGAGCAACAGCCGATCCAGCAGATGGAGACGTCCTGTGCCTACGAACCGTATCCCAGAATCCCCTCGCGTCCCTCACCTCCGCAAAGGCATCCGCCACCCTCAAAGCATATGCCTTCTTAGCTGAGACGGTAACTTGCCTGAAATTCTTTTTCGCTTGCAAGTAAGCAGCTTCGTGGAACAGGGTGTAGTTATTTTTACGTAGCACAGAGTGGGCTCGATTTAAGTCTTTTCGGGCTGCCCTACAATTCGCGTCGAACCAACGAGAATCAACCCTTTTTACGGTTTTACCGCGCCTATTATTTTCAGTTGTCTTAATTAGACCCTCTTGTTTCATTAGACTAACTAAACCCGAGCAAAATTTAGAAAAAGAGGGGTTTTGCGTTTCGGTATCAGTATACAAATCATACGGATTAAGTTCGCGCATACGGTTGGCTAAGCGTAATGAACCCTCGTTCGACCACGTGATTTTTGACCTCTTACATGGGTTTGTTCGCAAATGTGTAACCAGATCACTGGAGAATGTTAATGACGACCGTAGCAGGCAGATGATCTGAACCACCAGCCTCTGAGCCAATAAAAAAGTCTTTAATAAAATGTGTGTGATTTGCGGATACCCAGATCAGATCCACAATGCTTCGGCCTCTGGCATCTATGTAAGTAAAACGTGCAGGCGAATCACCGAGTGAACGTCCATTCAACAAGACATAATTGTTCCCAAACATAAAATTATATAGCATTTTACCTCGAGCATTACATCTAGAGTCTAAGGAATATCTTAATGCCGATAATTGAGTATTATAAAATAAATGAGTATCGTCATTTTCAAGGTTTAGTGTGCCCGTCCATGCATTAAAGTCACCCCCAAGTAGGATTAAACAATCGGGAAATTTAATTGAAATTGAGTCCAGAACTGATTGTAATTTTTGAAGCTGAGAAGACAAGTCAGTTTGAGGAGAAAAGTAAATCGAACCTTGCACTATAGGAATCGGGTAAGTCCTGACCAGTTTAAAAATCCACTTAGGGAAGACCTCAATCACTTCGGGGGATCCCACTGATGGTAGTATCGAGACTAGACCCCCGCTGAACCTTCCTGATGAGCCCTCACGTGTTGCTGGTACGACGAAGGTTTTTGTGTCCTCATGATGAAAAGGCGATGTGTAAGCTGTGAGCCATGTTTCACAGAAGTTCCAAATGGGGTTAGGCGGGAGAGTATTCGCCATGACCAGATTGTGGGGACCACGAATGTTCCAAAAAGACAAATGTATATCAGTCTGAGATTGTGTTGGAATCTGAAAGCGATTTGGTACTGCAGATCTAAGCGGCTTAAGCCGATGGTTTATTCGATGCCGAGTAGCTAAGCAGCCCCTGGAATTGACGTACGGGACTGCTACTGAACGTTTTTTAGTGTGTCCATCAAAGCAGAACAGATTGAAGTTGAGGCGATAGGTTGAGTCAATGCTTCTTGTGGTGCTTTTTCAAATTGTCCTGCACTCTCCCACCAGATAAAACACTCGTCCTCCACTACGACCTTTCTGAAACTTCTCACCACCTTTTTATTTTCCGCTTTAGCGCGCCTGACCTATAGAAGTCCCTGGCAAGAAAGTCAATATTCTGCTCTTTCACAGTAAGGTCTGGGTCGATATAAATATTTCTTCCGGCCAGAATTCTCTTCTTGTTCACCATGATGGAGGTTTTTGCTCGAGAAGTCAGCAATTCCACCAGGACAGTAGGAGGCTCTTTTCGAATAAGATAGGCAGTATCCACAACACCCGTCATTTGAAATTCTTGCAATAGAAAATTCTCAACCTGCGCTGTGACATCGCCTTGAATTTTTAGACCCCTTATTTTTATATTTTTTTTTCGAAGCAGTTTGTTAGTTTTCTCTAACTCAGCTGACAAACAGGTGATTTGTTTGTCCTTATCTTGCAATTGGCTCTTCAAATCGGCAATTTCCTGAGTGACGTCTGTTTTTAGTGAGGCCATGGCACACATATTCTCCTCGTGCGCCGCATCTATTTTTTCAGCTAAGGCGGCCACGATAGAATCCTTAAGCGCTATCAGTTGAGCATCCATTTCAGGGTTCTGAACAACCACTTCCTGCTCAATAGTCAAGTTCGCAAGCTTGCTGGGTGCTAGCTGCAGTTTTAGCTTTTTCGTTTTGTCCTGAGACGGAGAAAGCAACTCCTGCGATTCGGGCGAACGTTGACGCTTACTGTCGAAGTAGTCCGTGATCGACGAAGTACTGTTGTCCCTATAAGTGAGCCATCTTTTCGCGGCAGGGGGGCGACCAAGTGAAGTAGTACTTGATTGCTTCGAACTTAATAGCTGCTCCTCCTGTAATCCAGTCGCACGTACAGGTGTGGACTCCAAGGGAAGGGTGGGTTGATCGGACTCCTCCCTCTGCATGTGCGTGATAAGCTGAAAAATTCTCGCCCCACACCTTTACCACTGCCCGATATCACTGGTTGACGGCAACACGTGACGTCGTATCAAACTGAGATTCACAAAACATAAAATCCTCCAAGAAACTTTCACTTCAACATAAAGTTCTCACAGTCTATATAAAAGATGTATATGACTTGACTTTATAATAAAGCTATGAGATGTTCACAAACACACAAGTTGACATAAATAACAGTTTGTTTCACTCTCCAACAGAAATAATGTCATTAAATTAGGCTGCGATCTTCCATCAAGTGACCGAGAATAGCATAAAAGCACTGACATAACACAACACAGATTTTCACTTAAAAAAGCTGTTTAAACGCACTCGACACTTGCATAATCTAGTAAAATATTATAAGCTTGCTAATAATTACTGCAATAAATAGTTCAAAAAGTCGCACGTTTCGCGTATCAAATGTCGGCTAATTAAATGTCATAAAATATGTTAACATCATCTAACGTTGGAATAAATATATCACGATTTTAAATTTTTACAAATCATTGCGTTGTTGAACAAATTTAATATTAATACATCCGAATTAATAAAATAAAACACTTTCCAAATTAGTTATGTTTCGTCGCCGTAAATTATGAGTATTTATGAATATAAATACTTCGAAATTCTATTAGCATTTAAATCAATAAGATTACCTTTAAATGCTACCGTAGCGTGTGTTTAATAAATCATATTATTGTGCATGTATGTGTGCATTTGACTGTCATTTCCAGGATTTTCACTTAAATTTGAAAAGTCATTGAAACGGTGTAAGTATAAGAATAAAAAGTTTCAAAAAGTTTTAACACTAAGCACCATTTATACACTGGCAAAAAATATTTTCTGCAGCTGGACTTTATGACAATTACAAAACAGAAAAAAAAAATGTCCGTGAAATACAAGAATCACTTCATATATCACATGTAAATTGACGGTTACGCGAATGTATAACGATTAACTCGTATTAGCATCACAGATACAGCAATTAAAAATATTTCACGAATACAATTTCACTTGAATGCACAAAACGAACTCATCAAATCTACTAAAAGTACACTTAATACAATAAAATTTACAGAAATAACCGGAGCCGCAAGAATAAAGTGCTATGCGTACGGTGTCGCGAACCCATATCTTAATAGTATATTATCATCTGAAAAATTGTACAGGCAAATAATATTCAGTTTTTTGTCTAATTAATTTTAAATAATACTTCAAAAATGCAAAAAAAAACACATTTTTTTCGATTAAAATTAATACTTGAATCAATTGTTGTCAGAAATTTCAAATATTATAAATTAAATAAATTGTAATTATACTTTTTGTAAATAGTACATTCAATTTCTTGTCGGAAATAACATCTGCTTGTGAATACTACAACAATAGTTTAGTAAATTTTTTATAAAGTTTTTATGTATAGAAAAAAATGTTTCGATAAACAAATATTAGCGTTTTTGTTTTCGATTAATGTGAAATACTTTTAAAAAGTGAAAAAAACACATTTTTTGGATTAAAATTATATCTTAATAGTATATTATCATCTGAATAATTGTACAGGCAAATAATATTCAGTTTTTTGTCTAATTAATTTTAAATAATACTTCAAAAAAGCAAAAAAAAACACATTTTTTTCGATTAAAATTAATACTTGAATCAATTGTTGTCAGAAATTTCAAATATTATAAATTAAATAAATTTTAATTATACTTTTTGTAAATAGTACATTCAATTTCTTGCCGGAAATAACATCTGCTTGTGAATATTACAACAATAGTTTAGTAAATTTTTTATAAAGTTTTTATATATAGAAAAAAATGTTTCGATAAACGAATATTAGCGTTTTTGTTTTCGATTAATGTGAAATACTTTTAAAAAGTGAAAAAAACACATTTTTTGGATTAAAATTATATCTTAATAGTATATTATCATCTGAAAAATTGTATAGGCAAATAATATTCATTTTTTTGTCTAATTAATTGTAAATAATACTTCAAAAATGCAAAAAAAAAAACACATTTTTTTCGATTAAAATTAATACTTGAATCAATTGTTGTCAGAAATTTCAGGCAAATAATATTCAGTTTTTTGTCTAATTAATTGTAAATAATACTTCAAAAATGCAAAAAAAAAACACATTTTTTTCGATTAAAATTAATACTTGAATCAATTATTTATTTATTTATTTATTTATTAATTTTATTAACGGGCGAGTTCGCCCTCAAAATTTACATAAAAACTCAAAATAATACAAAAGAATAAAAATACAATATAATTAAAATAAAAACGCATACAAACTACATACAAAAATAACTCGCAAAGATTATGCTAAATATTTACACTTAAAACCAATAAAATAATTCAAGTAAAAATTTTTTCTACAATATACAATATACAACGTGGCCTCAGCTATTATAGGATACCAGGATGGCGCTCATACACCTAGCAATAAAGGATGTCGATAACGAATGATCTACAAGGTTAGATGGTAGAGTGTTCCACGATCTCCTCAAACGGTTCACGGGTGAATGAAAAGAATAGTTCGATCTACAACGATTCTCACATAACGTCCGATACATTCTACAATTATATACATATTGACGATTAGGGAATAAGTTCGATAATTCAGGTGATTTGATAGATCCTACTAAAATTTTGTGAACTGTTAAAATATCTGTTAACTTATGAATTGAATGAATTGTTGGCAAACGAAATAATGTTAGAATACGAGAAAAGTCGTGTGAAAAACGATGCATAGGATTATCAGTTTTACCTGAGAGATATCTTAAGAATTTCCTCTGAACCGATTCTAATGTCGTGATATCAGACTTATTGTGAGGAGACCAAACAGGGGCTGCATATATCAGATGTGGAAGAACTAATGATTTATAAAGGCTAATAATGGCTGATGTATCACAGAAATTTTTAGTGGATCGTATTATAAAGCCAAGCTGCCTAAAAGCTCTGCCCGTAATCAGTTTCAGGTGATCAGAATACGAACCATGGTCATCAAATGTTACCCCAAGATCTTTAATGGTTACAACACTTTCAAGATCACGGCCATTAATCGCGTACTGATAATCCATAGATGACCGTGTCTTTGCTAAATGCATCACCTTGCATTTATTAATATTTAATTGTAAGCGATTGCGGATGCCCCAATTCTCAATATTTTCAAGATCACGTTGGATTCTAGTTGCGTCCATAGGTGACAATATTCTGTTGTACAATTTCAAGTCATCAGCATAAAGCAGAAATTTTGAAAATGTGACAACGGCTTGTATGTCATTGATAAAGAGAATAAAAAGTAGCGGACCCAAATGGGATCCTTGAGGTACACCTGATGGAACATCAAAAAAATAAGATATGTAGCCTTTTATACGCACTACCTGTGATCGGTTAGTTAGGTAGGATCGAAGCCAAGATAGTAAAGCGCCACCCAATCCTGCTAATTTTAACTTATTCACTAGTAAACCATGGTCAACCGAATCGAACGCTTTCGCAAAATCTAGAAAAATTGCATCAACTTGAATGGATGCATCAAACGCTTCAACAATAAAAGTGTTAAATACTAATAAATTAGAGACCACAGATCTACCCTTAATAAACCCATGCTGCTGATTAATAATTTTACTAAAAATGAAATCAGATAATTTAGATGCGACAATGCGATCAAATAATTTCGCCAAAGCATTTAAAATCGATATTGGGCGGTAATTCTGAATGTCTTGTTTATTACCGGATTTAAAAATCGGGGTAATAAAGGACATTTTCCACAGTGATGGGAAAATACCTGTCGAAAGCGAAGTATTAAATATTAGCAGCAAAGGTTCAATTAAGGACGGTATACATTTTTTTATAAAAATCGGCGGTAACATATCTGGACCACAACTTAAATCACATTTTAGAAGATTCGATGCACATAAAATATCCTCCCTGGTGATAACTAAATTGCAAAGTAAAGGATCACTACCACCATTTAAAGAAACTTGAAAATCAGAACTGGATTTATAAATCGTGCTAAAATTTGCAGCAAATAAATTGGCAATATCAATACCGTTATTAGCAAAAGAATCACCAAGGAACATATTATTCGGAAGATCATTGTATTTACGGAGATTGTTAATATATGCCCAAAATGATTTTATATTCGTGCGTGAATAGAATTCAACCTTCTTAATATATTTCGGATAAAGATCACGAGATGAGCGAATACATCTCGCACGAATTTGTTTAAAAGCAATGAAATCACTAAGGAGGCTAGACTCTTTCCAACGCTTATGAGCAGCTTTTTTGGCATTAATCATTTGAATTAATTCCGATGTATACCAACGCGGACGCGTAATTTTAGAAACAAATTTCTGTGAGACATGATTATTTATTACATCATTTAAAACGGAATTAAAAGTAGACGCCATGTCATTAACATCTGGACCCGATAAAATTTCACGCCAATTCACCGCAAATAAAATATCGTTTAAAACACTATAATTCGCGTTAAAATAGTCGAAAGTTTTTGCATTAAAAGACAGAGATGGTGGCACTGAAACATTTATATTAAACACGCTGGTAACGTGATGTCTATCGGTTGGTAAAATGTAGTCTTCTTCAGTAGAGTAATGCAAAGAGTCATGCGAAGAAAAGAGTAGATCCAAAGTATACCCTTTTGATGGTAATGGTGCTATGTGCTGTCTTACGTTAAGTGCTGAGAAGGTGCTATGTAAAATTGAAGCATTATCTATGATGTTAGGTTGCACGTATCCTCTTCTTTCGTAATTAAGAATATCGGCCTGGTAGCTCCAAAGAATATTGGGCAAATTAAAATCACCAAAAATCATCCATTCGCAGTCTGTGTATTTTTCAGATAAACTACTCAATAAGTGCGCGTATTCTTGATATACTGAGCTGGGAGATACAGGTGAAAAATAAGAAACAGTAAATATGTACAACCGCCCTTTCAATCGCGCCCTGACGAAGACATGTCCGGCCGTTGGGTGAGCATACTGTAAGTCGCATGTGGTAACTGAAATGCACTTCTTAAGGGCAATAAGTACACCACCACCCCTTTTTGCACCGGAGAGTTCGTAGGCACGATCACACCGGTAGATATTGTAATCATCCAATCCCAGTTCAGCATCACATATAGAGTTGTTAAGCCACGTTTCAGTAAAAGCAATAATGTCCGGAGTGGTACTGAGCGTGTTAACTGAAACATGTAATTGCGCCAATTTTGTTCTAAGGCCTCGAGTATTTTGGTAAAGGCAAGTTATTCCAACATCAAGTGAACTGCTATTTGCCTGCGCCTCTAAACCATCCAGTCATTGCCCCGAACAAAGCGAAGCCAGATCATTCTCGGTAGTGATGGAATAAGTTTGCTCACCATTCTCGGGTTTCAGACATATTCTGTGACCCCTTCTTTGTAGTCTAAGACCATGGTCGCGTGCATAAATTTTGGCTTTAACAAGTAATTTGTATAGCGAAGGTGGTAAAAATTCATTAAGAAATATGTCCTTGGCAGGCCAACCAGCATTAATTTCGCTAGTTTTCAGCGTACATTTTAAACGCCGTGCTTTTATCAAATCATCACGAAGATTCGCACGCGCAAAACGAACAAAGATATTTCCCGATCGTGCCGTTGTAGAACGACCTGCAGCAGTTGACGGAACGATTTCCGCTGAAAGATCTTCGCTGTCGGATCATTACTATGACAGCTCCATATTGCGAAGGATCTTGTTAGTATTTTGATCGGTGACTAAAGCGTATAGTTCATTTGATTTATTAATTAAAGCACTATAATTTTGTTCCGTCGATAATTTGAAGGTATTAAGGTCACTTTGTATCGTATCCAGTGTATCTAACTTTGCCAATCTAGTATTTAATCCAGACAGCTGATTTGAAATTGAGGCAAGAGTAACCACGTCCACTTCATCAGAAACAATGGCCGAACTTTTAATGCATAGGCGTTTAGAGGTAGTTGATTTTAGAGGCCGACCTCTGGGACGCTTTTTCAATCTCGATTCGGAATCCAAAATATCAATAAGGTCGCAGCAACAGAAAATACCATCATCATTTAGAAAATTTTCTGTAATGCATGATTCGTGTGCGGCGTTGCCGCATTTAACACATGCCACCTCATGTTGACCACTAATAATTGCATGGCAAATTGAGCATTTACTAGGAATGTCAGTATCCTTCGACATGACTAATTCGGCTAACTCACTATCTGCAACAATAACGGTATCCTGTCGTGTACGTGGTGGTGTTTTAAACATGTTGATAAATATGTTCAGTCCAAATACAATAATCGAAAAGAACCAACACTATTCGACGATCACGATCTCGGCATACGTTTCAAATTGTAATGCATGTGAACAGTGGATTTAAATACAAAATAAATAATATACGACACACGTGTGCCACACATATAAATACACAACGATAAACACAGAACACTTTGAAGAGACGTGTACAATTACAGCCTTGGATGCAAATTATTTAGTACATCGTCTAAGAGAGTTAATAAAAAATGTCTCTATAGTGCTTAAAGTTAATAAAATGAATTGAATAAATTAACTTAAATTAATTTACACTACACAAATACCACCACAAACGAAACGGTCACGAAAAGACAAAGAACCGGTAGAGATCGTCAAATTATATGCCGATATACGAACAAAAAACATATGTCCTGAAAAGGACACTGCTTAAAAAGAAAGAATAGTGACACTTCAAAACGTTCGTAATATAAACAAAACCCGTATACTATAGTACATATATATATGACTGTCGAAAAACCGGAGCAAGTCCGGAGCTCTCGAGGGACACGTGTTATCGCTATAAGACTCAACGATCGACTCGTTTATTAATATTAATTATTGTCAGAAATTTCGAATATGATAAATTAAATAAATTGTAATTATACTTTTTGTAAATAGTACATTGAATTTCTTGTCGCAAATAACATCAGCTTGTGAATATTACAACAATAGTTTAGTAAATTTTTTATAAAGTTTTTATATATAGAAAAAAATGTTTCGATAAACAAATATTACCGTTTTTGTTTTTGAATAATGTGAAATACTTTTAAAAAGTGAAAAAAACACATTTTTTGGATTAAAATTATATCTTAATAGTATATTATCATCTGAAAAATTGTACAGGCAAATAATATTCAGTTTTTTGTCTAATTAATTTTAAATAATACTTCAAAAATGCAAAAAAAAACACATTTTTTTCGATTAAAATTAATACTTGAATCAATTGTTGTCAGAAATTTCAAATATTATAAATTAAATAAATTTTAATTATACTTTTTGTAAATAGTACATTCAATTTCTTGTCGGAAATAACATCTGCTTGTGAATATTACAACAATAGTTTAGTAAATTTTTTATAAAGTTTTTATATAGAGAAAAAAATGTTTCGATAAACAAATATTACCGTTTTTGTTTTTGATTAAAGTGAAATACTTTTAAAAAGTGAAAAAAAAAACATTTTTTGGATTAAAATTATATCTTAATAGTATATTATCATCTGAAAAATTGTACAGGCAAATAATATTCAGTTTTTTGTCTAATTAATTTTAAATAATACTTAAAAAATGCAAAAAAAACACATTTTTTTCGATTAAAATTAATACTTGAATCAATTGTTGTCAGAAATTTCAAATATTATAAATTAAATAAATTTTAATTATACTTTTTGTAAATAGGACATTCAATTTCTTGTCGGAAATAACATCTGCTTGTGAATATTACAACAATAGTTTAGTAAATTTTTTATAAAGTTTTTATATATGGAAAAAAATGTTTCGATAAACAAATATTAGCGTTTTTGTTTTCGATTAATGTGAAATACTTTTAAAAAGTGAAAAAAACACATTTTTTGGATTAAAATTATATCTTAATAGTATATTATCATCTGAAAAATTGTACAGGCAAATAATATTCAGTTTTTTGTCTAATTAATTGTAAATAATACTTCAAAAATGCAAAAAAAAAACACATTTTTTTCGATTAAAATTAATACTTGAATCAGGCAAATAATATTAAGTTTTTTGTCTAGTTAATTGTAAATAATACTTCAAAAATGCAAAAAAAAACACATTTTTTTCGATTAAAATTAATACTTGAATCAATTGTTGTCAGAAATTTCAGGCAAATAATATTCAGTTTTTTGTCTAATTAATTTTAAATAATACTTCAAAAATGCAAATAAAAAACACATTTTTTTCGATTAAAATTAATACTTGAATCAATTATTGTCAGAAATTTCGAATATGATAAATTAAATAAATTGTAATTATACTTTTTGTAAATAGTACATTCAATTTCTTGTCGGAAATAAAATCTGCTTGTGAATATTACAACAATAGTTTAGTAAATTTTTTAAAAAGTTTTTATATATAGAAAAAAATGTTTCGATAAACAAATATTACCGTTTTTGTTTTTGATTAATGTGAAATACTTTTAAAAAGTGAAAAAAAACACATTTTTTGGATTAAAATTACATCTTAAAAATTGTACAGGCAAATAATATTCAGTTTTTTGTCTAATTAATTTTAAATAATACTTGAAAAATGCAAAAAAAAAACACATTTTAATCTAATATTGTCTAGAAATCTGTACCAAAAAATATTACTAGAGTATTATTGTTGTAATATTAATAATATGATAAATAGTACAATAATTAAAAACATATAAAAAGTTTGTTATTTAAATAACTCTTGCTAGTTTTCATAAAATTACTTTAAAAAAATCTTCATTGATAAAAATAATGCCAAGTAACATCAAATCGTGCCCAAAAAATATATCAACAAAACATATCTGGAAAATAATAACAATTTTCTCTGCATTTATAAAACATACTCAAAAACCTGTGCATGCAAACATTTTTAATATTTTTCGATCAACGCAACATCAATCGTTTTTTTACTAAACGATATCATTATAACGGCCGCATTTCGGGTCAGCGATAGAATTTAACATAAAAATAGAAAGCATGCGTCGAAAAAATATCGAATTCGGGGATATTTATCATCGACAGAATCACACGCCGAAGAAAGGCCAAAAATAGGCGTCGAACATTACATCCAAAATTGGAAAATTTTTATGTAACGCCGAAATCCGAGCATTATTTTGGACTGTCGTCTGTCGTCGCGACAATGTCGCGTCTTGTTTTTAGTGCGGTAGGTTAATGCGATTATCAGTTGTTTACGAGAAACTGGGCAAAAGTGTATAAACCTTTCGAAGAAAGAATTTCTTTTTGGGTCCGGGCGGTCATTGCAGGTACAAACTATAATTAGGTTCATTACCTGATAGGTTTGTTTTCCATCGAATGCGCATGCGTCATTTTCCGACGTCATCGTAGCGGTCAGTGGAAGGGGTGGCAAGGCGACGTCCTGCCCGCCCCCACCACCGGCGAGCGCTCATACATATACCTTCGTTCCCACAGAGTTCCCACATTCGGTTGAAAGCAGCAGTAGGCTGAACAACTATCGCTCAGTTTCATCCCGGGTTGCTACAGTTCGTATTTAGTAGTTCGGTTGCAGCCGTGCATGGTGTTTATTCTTCACTTTTTTAAATTCAGTGTGTGCAAAACTTGGATTACATTAAAACAGAAAATTCATAACGTTTGTGTTTTGATCTCCATCAGTGCTCCAACATTGTCGGAACAGCTGGCAATCATGTCGGTTATTGACAGGATACTGTACTACCAAAACTGCATATTCAATTCCTACAAAGACAACGCAAGGGTAAGTTACAATTCTATTATACTTTAAAAAACATTCAAATAAACACCTTTATTTTTTAAGTTTTTTTTAAATTTTCATAACCTATAAAACCGGATCTTTCGATTTTCCATAAAGAAATTTTATAATTTTTTTAAACTATACAAAAAATGTTCTAAATAGATAAATTTTGATTTCAGCTCTTGCATTGTATTGGAAAGTTAAATGCTTTGCCAGTCACGGTAGATCATCTACAAGATACCGGCATTGGCAAAACAGTAAATTCTTTGAGGGAATTCAGATACGGCGTGGGTAACACCTCTAGAGATTTGGTAGAGAAATGGAAGAAAATGGTGCACGATGACGATGACGATAGAGAAGCGGAAAATGAATCTTGCGTAACGGTTAACATTGAAAGTTATGCTAACGAACGTACAGAATCGCCGCAAGAAATGCCCGATTCCCAGTGTCAAAGCGAAGAGTCTCCAGCCTCTTCGGAAAGTCGCGTACAAGAAGATTCTCCGACTTCTTTAGAGCTAGATATTCCGGTAGATTCGTCTCACGAATCTACGTCAAGCGGCACTGACGATAACAGAGAAACGAGAGATGCGCACAAAAGCCATCACAGAAGTAGAAGTTCGAAACGTAGCGACGGACACGACAGCACGCCATCAACTTCCGAAACGAACCATATGGATAGTTCCAACAGTTCCAGTGACGATAGAAAACACAGGAAAAAAACAAAACGTTCAAAAAGAGACAAAAGTCGAAAGTCAAAATCGTCGAGGAAAAGTGATGATCGTCATCGTTCTAAGCACAGTTCTCACCAGAAGAGATCTGCCGAATCTTTCCCAGAATCACAGCCAAAGAGTAAGAGATCAAAATCATCCTCTTCTGAAAAAATAGACAAAATGTCGCCTGACTTTACTGTCATTTCTTTAGAAGATAATATATCAAAGAATGAAAAAGAATCTAGTCGCAGACACGACTCGTCCAGAAAAGATGACAAACGCAGTGATGATTCGAAAAGAAGCGAAGATAAGCGTGACAAGAAAAGGAGTGATGAATCGAGAAACAAAGAGCTGAAGAGGAAAGAAGAAAAAGAACGAGAGCTGAAGAGAAAAGAAGAAAAAGAACGAGAGCTGAAGAGAAAAGAAGAAAGAGAACAAGAGCTGAAGAGAAAAGAAGAAGAAGAACGAGTGCTGAAGAGAAAAGAAGAAAAAGAAAAAGAGCTCAAGCGAAAAGAAGAGAAAGAAAAAGAGCTCAAGCGAAAAGAAGAGAAAGAAAAAGAGCTTAAAGGAAAAGAAGAGAAAGAAAAAGATCTTAAAATAAAAGAAGAAAAAGAAAAAGAGCTTAAAAGAAAAGAAGAAAAAGAGCTCAAGCGAAAAGAAGAAAAAGAGCTCAAGAGAAAAGAAGAAAAAGAAAAAGAGCGCAAGCGAAAAGAAGAGAAAGAAAAAGAGCTCAAGCGAAAAGAAGAAAAAGAAAAAGAGCTCAAGCGAAAAGAAGAGAAAGAAAAAGAGCTCAAGCGAAAAGAAGAGAAAGAAAAGGAGCTCAAGCGAAAAGAAGAGAAGGAAAAAGAGCTCAAGCGAAAAGAAGAAAAAGAAAAAGAGCTCAAGCGAAAAGAAGAGAAAGAAAAAGAGCTCAAGCGAAAAGAAGAGAAGGACAAAGAGCTCAAGCGAAAAGGAGAGAAAGAAAAGGAGCTTAAAAGAAAAGAAGAAAAAGAACGAGAGCTGAAGAGAAAAGAAGAAGAAGAAAAAGAGCTCAAGCGAAAAGAAGAAAAAGAAAAAGAGCTCAAGCGAAAAGAAGAAAAAGAGCTAAAACGTAAAGAAGAAAAAGAGCTACAACGTAAAGAAGAGAAAGAAAAGGAAAGCCGAAAGAGTCACTCGAAAGAATCCTCCAAATCAAATTCGTCGCACAGTTCTTCCAGCAGCAGATCTACGGACGAAAAATCAAATAAATCCGAGCACAGCAAACCAAAAGATTCCGAGGAGAAGATGAATGGCAAAGAAAAGAATCGACAGTTGTCAGGTGACGAAGAAGGCGGTATCGACTCCAATTCAGGCACAAGTTTTGCCGAAGCTCTTGGAATGTGCACTGCACCAAAGGCAAGGAAACGGAAGAGCGAAAAGTTGAATTCATCTTCCAAGAAAATCAAATTGGATTCGACTTCATCGAGCATCAGCAAATATCAGTTTGTCAAACTTAGCAACGGACAGACTAAGGTAAGAATTAGATCTATATATACTAAATAATTGAAGATAAAACAAACGAAGTTGATATATTGTATAACCTCCGCATTCAAATTGTTCAATTCAATTGTGACATATTGTAATCATTGTTCTTTCAATTTTTAATTCATCTAATTTATTATTTTACTCAGAGTTATTACAATATCATACTTTTTTAGGATAAAAAATGTATAACTGGTTTTTTATTATTTCAGACGGTGGATTTGCTCTCGTCAGATGTACAGCTTGAGCCGTTACAAGCCGACTTGGTAAAAACGTTGCCGGATATCGATCATCGTCATAATTCGTATCAAGCCCATGCTACTAAGAATCCAATGAACTCCAAATTCCAGGAAGATATCGCATTGAGCCAATTCTTGCATACGAAAACACAAAGGACCAAAGTTTTCTCAGGAAACAAAACGAAAAATACAACTATTCCAACATTGTACGATAGTTGTGTACGAGTGCTCATTGATAACATTGATTCCCTCGAAGCGACTGGCGGAGTTCCGGCTTACATTCTAAAGCCAGTTTTGGAACAGGCAACGCCCGCTCAACTATTTAAGTTGGAACACCACAATTCGTACCTTGTGGGAGAAACCGAAGAAATGTGGAAATACCACTGCTATAAAGAATTCCGCCTTAGGCAGCGAGAGGAAATGGAAACTTATCGCGAAATGTACATGGTAAGTAATCGTTAACTATTCCATTCAATAACTGATAAATCTTTTAATTTTGAGACGTGTAAATAATAAAATTTTGATATTTCAGAGGTGTTTGGACGAGCGCGAAGCTAGATTGAAGAGTGTGACGGCAAGCATTAAGTCCTCTAAAAGCAAATCAAATCCTGTACGAACAGTAAAATTGGCTTATGTCGACGATGTGGTCAAGCCTCCAATCCAAGTATTGAGGAAGCAAGCGAAGAACGGCACTGCTAATAGTACTTCAACTTGCGATATTAAAAAGAAATTGATATGTGGAGCAGCCGGTACTAGCGGAACTGCCAGTACCAGTGGAAGTGTCAATAATGGCGGAAGTTCTAGCAGCAGTGGCAGTAGTGCACGACCAAGTAGCAGCAACGGAGCTACCAATCCAGTCGCTTCGTCGCCTTCAGTGCGAACTGTTCCAGCACCTCGAGTTGTTAGAATGAAAGCAGGAAAGAAAGTAAGAGCACCATTGATGGCGAAAGTATTGCAACAGATGAAAGGACGTTGCAGACGATAGTCAATACCAGCCATAGGAACTGCCAATGAAAACGGTCATGAACGATCGCTCAGTGACCTGCGAATGTTGCTTTTTGAAGCAACGTGTTTCAGCCACTGATCTGTACAGAAACATTCAGTCTCACCAATGTAAAGTCGGAAAGTCTTCACTCGAACTCTTCGAAGCAATAAGAAGACTTCGATTAAATGCAGATCAGTGGTTTTCAGCGTACTGTATATAAATATCATTCCACACCATTTGTAAATTACGTTAGTACCAATGTCGAATTTGAAACGAATTATCAACAGCGAAAGATATTTATTCGATACTTGCGATATTGAATCGATTAATTTTGAATACGAGAATTAGCATGGATATTTTTTGTACGAAATTTGCATTCGTACATCGAAGCGAAGAAGCCAAGAATGTTTTTGGAAGCTAATTTTTCAAACGTGAAAATTAACTCTCATCGATCTCACCTTTTGTGTTTCAAGCAATATATTCAACTGCAAACGTCACTTATGAGATATTTTCAAATTTACGCATTTTATTCCATGTATTAGAGAGTTAATTTAATTATTATTGGTTTAAAATATAAATCCCAGTTCTTGTTTAATTCGGTTTTGCATGTAAATGCTACATTAACGAATGTTCTTGTAGTCGCAATGGCTGAAAACATTCAAGGAAGTTGAATGATGTAACCAGGAGTGAAGTTGAATACCGTGCATTTTCACTTGGACTACGCTTGCCATTCAGTGTGTTTATTGAAATATTAAAGAACAAAGAGAACTTTGTTATAGAAAAACAAGAACTGTGGAAGTAAATGAAGACGTAAGCAAAGACCCACCATTTTGAAATCCTCAATCGAAAGCTTAAAAGAGAGAAAAAGTGATGAACACAACGGGATCGACTGTATACCAAAGCCCTCAAGTGTGATAAAACGAAGCTTATCTACGATGAAGAGTATCAAAATGGAGCCTGAAACCTTCATTAGTAGAAAGTTCAAGTTCAAGCAAGTCTGCAATGTTCGCAATAACGTAAGTTTTCAACATATTAATTTGTTGAAACTAACAAACATTGCATGAGCTTCCTTTTGTATAATACGTTTACTTTGATTACGGACTTGCATACGAATGACGAAAGTACAATAACTTAGATAATAAGTAAGATTAATATATAAATTAGACGCAATATTTTATAGTTTTAGTTACTTTGTAGCTTTAGTTTTTCTTATTTTACGAATTGACAAGCTTAATTTTTTAAGAGCGCATTTACTTTGTACAAATTTATTATTACTTATTATAAACGTGTTTTAGCTATTAATTAGAAATAAAAAAAAACATAATTCCAAATGTAAATTATTCCTCTACCTTCAATTATTTATTAATTCGCCAAAGAAATATTAAAAAAAAATGATAGATTAATCTTTTGAGGCTATGTTTATGGCTGCTTTAATCGAGATTTTCTTTCGACAATTCATTTCTTTTAGTCGAACTGGTTGCAAATCTACTTCTAAATTTTTATTAACATGGGACGCTAAGAATATTTCTAGACTCTATTTAAACTACTAAGGATTAGAAATTAATCTGACCCCATAATTCCAACATTCAAACACTTGCATGTTATTATCATTGGTGATCATTCCTTGTTTTAATTTAATTACTAAGTAAAAATTCCTGAAGTGGCCCCCTCTATTTTAGCAAAGTTAAAAATCTTGAAATTAATTTTGCATTTTAAAGTTCTGGTGTCTGATAATGTGTTTACCTATTATAAAAGTTATTGCTATATTAAAATTTGAAGCAAATTTTTTTTTAAATGCCTATAGATAGTAAAGATTTAACCCTCTGAAGCATTTTTTTCTTACATGATCGTCGCTTATTACGAATCCGACCTTCGATTTTCAAAATTCAAAATGGTGGATCCAATATGGCGTACGGAAATGTTAAAAACCGAGTAATCAGCGACTCCATTCTCCAATTAAACCCTTCAAGCAAATCCAATCAATTTTTAATTTTGTCTTCCGCCATATTGGATCGGACATTTTGAATTTTGAAAACCTAAGTTCCCAATCGTAATCAACGACCCCGAAACCCCCGAGTAACAAGTTTCAAGCAAATCCGATTAATTTTCAAGTTTTTGTCCGCCATATTGGTTCCGCCATATTGATTTTTGAAAAAATGATCCCAGATTCGTTATTAGTGTCCAGAAATACTTCATCTAGATTTTTTCTACTTTTTTTATCCTGTAGTTTAGACACAATTACATTTGTAAAAAACTACAGTAGAAAGAATTTTTTTTTAATTATTGCAAAATTCATTTCCAACTATTTTGAAGTGTTCTCATATTTAGTTAGTAAGTAAATTTTCCGATGTATATAGTGTATTCCTGATATAAGTAATAAAGTCGATTATTATTATTATTATTATTATCTGCAAACATTTTTCAAAATAAAAAAAAATGCCATGTTTTTTAGGTCTTTTTTTTTACTTTTCACAAATTTCTCCATGGAAATGGATTGGAAATGAATGAATGAAATGCATATATAAAAAGTGATCCCGATTGTTGTACATAAATAATATACTGCAGTGGCCCTACTTCGGCGTCTTCTTCCCTTATTTTACCTCTTCTCCTCATCCTCACCACTGGCAGTATGAGAGAATAAAAACAGAGAGAGAGGAGATATGTACAGTAGGACCTCTCTTATTCTAATTGCCTTTCTTATACTAATTGTCGAGCCTCGCTTATTCTAATCGTTCCCCCACAAGTCTTCTCCCACTATCACACGAAAAGTCAACGAAAAATATTGTCCACGAATCACAAGCGCGCAAGCAAAGTAAGTGGGGGTAAAGGGAAAATTAGAATAAGAGAGGTCGGCGCCATCTTGAAAAACTTTACTAATTAGAATAAGAGAGGTCCTACTGTATAGTGGCGTCCATCTTCACCTTTATGCACAAGCGCAAACAGCAGTCCGCACTCTTATGAACACTTTCAAATGGCGAATGGTGGGGGAACTCACGAGGGGAAGAATTTAACATAAGGGACGAAAAAAAGTTAAAATAAAGGACGCAGTTAAAATAATGGGAGTTAAAATAAGGGGAGGGCCACTGTAATAGAATATTTTTTAAAAGCAATGGACGATTCAAAATGGCCGCGAAAATAAGCCTGTTTTTTCAAAATTGCCAATTCCTTGAAATAGGGATCGTAGAAAGATTTTTGTTTGTTTTATATAGATGATATAAATATTGACTTGTTTTGAACGAAAATTATAATAATTTTGAATTGATAAATTTTTGTTTTACTACAATTTATAGGTCAAACCAACTTCTTTTTTATTGTACCATCACTGAATTTCTCGTCAAAAATAACTAAAGAAATAATGTTTTCAAATTTTTAAAGAAGTATTTCATAGAGTTGGATTTTAAAAGTGGTGCCTCCCCTTAATTATAACTTTTATAATCAAGTAAATATTTGCATATCCTTCGGTAGACATATTATCAGATACCAAAACTTTAAAGTGCAATGATTAATTTAAAGATTTACATCTTTGCGAAAATAGAATGGACAAATTTCAGGAATTTTTACTTTACTGCAAATACACATTTGATAAGGTTTAATTTTTCGACCGATTTATAAATTGAGATATTCTTAAATAGTTATCGTTTCTTTCTGTCATATATATATAATAGAAATTAAAAATTTTTAGTTTAACAAAAATCTAAATATTACAGGAAGAGAAAAAAAAACAAACAAAGGTTAATAGTGGAGGTTTTTTTGTAATATAAATAAATGAAAATTTAGCGATGTTTCGAAAAAAACCATAACTATTTGAGAATATATTACTGCAAATTCTTAATTATTAATTTAAACGCTTTCTACGTTATATTTAAATTATTAAAATTAATGATGATTAACCTCCTGACTTTTTTACAGCACGTGTTGCAGAGATAATCACGGTATCAAAGGCATCAGTGGCATGAACATATTCCAGTCATATGTTTCAATTCATCAATGGAAGTCATCAGCGTTAAATTTTAACACTACCGTCGTTCACTTGCTGCGTTAATTCTGATAAAATATATAGATTCGTTTTTAGTGGAAAAGATACTCGAGGAGATTTTATATAGAATTGAAATTTACACTTCAAAGTGAAGTAACCACGTAGTGGTTCTATTGTATTTTGAGCAATATTTACAAACTTACGGAGATGTCGAAAAAATCTGAAATATCTACAAGATGTATTATTTTGACTGTTTAGTTTAGTTAATTATTATTGTAAAAAGAAGTATGTATATACTATACTTAAAGTCAAATAACTAAGTCGAAAAATGATTTAACTTTAAAGGTGGATGACGGATCTCGTGCATTTTCAACTGGATCCAGTCTTGGGTCTCTTCAACTACGCTTATTATTCGAGATGCGTTGTTCGTCGATATTAGAATCGATGTATAGTTCTGTATATATATACGGTAATATCCACGTAAATGGTTTTATTGTTTTGTATGTTTTAGTCTCGTACAAAGCGCCAATGATTTTTTACCACGATGTAAAGCGATGAAATGTATTTTACTTACGAACGACTGAAGGGTGTATGGAATACCCTATAAAAAAATAAAATATGATTGTCGTCATGGCTTAAAAATCTTGTCTATCATTTTCCCTAACCTACAATTTCGAAACTAAGAAATTTTAATCAACGTAAACCAAAATATTAACAGTCTTAATTCCATGTATTCGTACAATTTATTTAAATTACTTCGACCCAGACTGAGTCTGGACGAAGTATTGAATTTGGTCACTTCGGGCAAAAAAATTACCATATAGTTTTTCATCAAATGTCGACGTTTCAGACCCTAAGGAACCCAAATCAACAATAAAAAAATTTTTGTCCGTGATCTTGTACGTACGTACGTCCGTACGTCCCGTTTTTTTGTCTCGCGATAACTCGCGAACGGATAAGCGTATCGACATACATTTTTTTTTAAATGCGCGTCTTGGCATAACTTAGATCTGATTAGATTTTGGGGCAGATCCACACGTCCATTACTAAAAAAAATTAGCCCCAATTAAGTTTCTTTGTAGTTTTTTGCATTTATTTTGAAAAATACAAATTTTATTAAAAAATGTTTTAAACAAAAAAGATAGAGCATGAAATTCTCTACAAAAAAGGTTGTATGCATTTTCTTCCTAAAGTCAACGATAATGCCATAAAAACTGGTTTAAAGT
>JAQOWT010000352.1:0-21390 GCA_030407085.1 Trichopria drosophilae
CAAAAAGCACATTACGTAATAATCAAATATAAATCGAATGATTGTTGCTTCGACCCAGCCCTTAGGTCTGGACGAAGTACTGAATTTGGACAAATCGGACAAAAAACTTAACCTATACTCTTTCATCAAATATCGTTTGAGACCCTAATGAGCCCAAATCACAATAAAAAATGTGTGTGTGTGTGTGTGTTCCTGTGCGTACGTCCGCAAATGTCAAAATTGCGTGGGCTTGATATCTCACGTACAGTTAAGCATATCGTCATACTTCTTTTCTTAAAATAAGTGTCTTGGCATAACTTAGATCTGATCGAGATTTAGTATAGAGCCATCCGAACTTTACTAAACAATATTAGCCCCATTTATGTTTCTTCGTAGTTTTTTTGCATTTAGTTTGTGAAAATGTAAATTTTATTCAAAAATGTTTGAAACAAAAACGATAGATGCATGTCTATAGAATACAGAAAATATAGCTAAAAAGTATATAAAACTAAAAAATATCTTCGATTAACCCTTTGCGGCATAGTGGCCCCAATTGTAACCATCTATTTCTAAACAGTTTTTGATGAATTTAAAGTAGTTTTTATTCGATTTATCTGCTATTCTCTGTAAATAGGATGATAGTTTAAAACAGGCCGAAATATAACCAAAAAATCTTTCATCGTCATCAACGTGCAGGGTCCCGTGCTACGTCAAAATTGGAAAATATCATAGTAGATATCTTCTTTAAACAATTCAAAAACATTTAGCAACATTCCCGAGCATGGGAATTTAAAATAGGCCGAAATATGACCAAAAAACATTGGGCGTCATCAACGTGCAGGGTCCAGTGCTACGTCAAATTAGAAAATATCATTGTAGATATCTTTCTTGAACAATTCAAATACATTTAGCAGCATTCCCGAGTGTGGGAGTTTAAACACGCCGAAATATAACCAAAAAATCTTTCATCGTCATCAACGTGCAGGATCCCCTGCTACGTCAAATTGGAACATGTCATAGTAGATATCTTTTTTTAAACAATTTCAATACATTTAGCAACATGCTCGAGCGCGGGAGTTTAAAACAGGCCGAAAATGTAACCAAAAAATCTTTCGTGGCCATCCACATGCAGGGTCCGGTGCTACGTCAAATTTGAAAATATCATAGTACATATCTTCTTTAAAAAATGTAAATACATTTAGCATCATTCCCGAGAATGGTAGTTTAAAATAGGCCGAAATATAACCAAATAACCTTTCGTCATCATCAACGTGCAGGGTCCCCTGTTACGTCAAATTTGGAACATGTCATAGTAGATATCTTCTTTAAATAATTTCAATACATTTAGCAACAGTCCCGAGCGTAGGAGTTTAAACAGGCCGACATATAACCAAAAAATCGTTCATCGTCATCTACGTGCATGTGCCGTGCTACGTGAAATTGCAAAATATCATAGTAGATATCTTTCTTGAACAATTTAAATACATGTAACAACATTCACGAGCGTGGTAGTTTTAAAACAGGCCGAAATATAACCAAATAAACTTTTGTGACCATCCACGTGCAGGGTCCGGTGCTACGTCAAATTTGAAAATATCATAGTAGATATCTTCTTTAAAACAATTTCAAATACATTCAGCAACATTCCCGAGCATGGGAGTTTAAAATAGGCCGAAATATGACTAAAAAACTTTGGGCGTCATCAACGTGCAGGGTCCCGTGCTACGTCAAATTGGAAAATATCATAGTAGATATCTTTCTTAAACAATTTAAATACATTTAGCAGCATTCCCGAGTGTGGGAGTTTAAAATAGGCCGAAATATGACCAAAAAACTTTGGTCGTCATCATCGTGCAGGGTCCCGTGCTAGGTCAAATTGGAAAATATCATAGTAGGTATCTTTATTGAACAATTCAAAAACATTTAGCAGCATTCCCGAGTGTGGGAGTTTGAACACGCCGAAATATAACCAAAAAATCTTTAATCGTCATCCACGTGCAGGGGCCGTGCTACGTTAAATTGGAAAATATCATAGTAGATATCTTCTTTAAATAATTCAAATACATTTAGCAACATTCCCGAGCGTGGGAGTTTAAAACAGGCCGAAATATAACCAAATAATCGTTCATCGTCATCAACGTGCAGGGTCCCCTGCTACGTCAAATTGGAACATGTCATAGTAGATATCTTCTTTAAATAATTTCAATACATTTAGCATCAGTCCCGAGCGTGGGAGTTTAAACAGGCCGAAATATAACCAAAAAATCGTTCATCGTCATCTACGTGCAGGGGCCGTGCTACGTGAAATTGCAAAATATCATAGTAGATATCTTTCTTGAACAATTTAAATACATTTAGCAACATTCCCGAGCGTGGGAGTTAAAAATAGGCCGATATATAACAAAAAATCTTTCATCGTCATCAACGTGCAGGGGCCGTGCTACGTCAAATTGAAAAATATCATAGTAGATATCTTCTTTTAACCATTCAAATACATTTAGCAACATTCCCGAGCGTGGGAGTTTAAGACAGGCCGAAATATAACCATATAATCTTTCATCGTCATCAACGTGCAGGGTCCGTGCTACGTCAAATTGGAAAATATTATAGTAGATATCTTCTTTAAACAATTTTAATACATTTAACAACATTCCCGGAGTGTGTGAGTTTAAAATAGGCCGAAATATAACAAAAAAATCTTTCATCGTCATCAACGTGCAGGGTTCTCGTGCTACGTCAAAGTGGAAAATATCATAGTAGATATCTTCTTTAAACAATTCAAATACATTTAGCAAAACCAATTCCCAGCATGGGACTTTAAAAATATGCCGAAATATAACCAAAAAATCTTTCATCGTCATCAACGTGCAGGGTCCGTGCTTACGTCAAAATTGGAACATATCATAGTAGATACCTTCTTTTTAAATAATTTCAATACATTTAGCAACAGTCCTGAGCGTGGGAGTTTAAAACAGGCCGAAATATAACCAAAAAATCTTTTCACCGTCATCAACGTGCAGGGGCCGTGCGACGTCCAATTGGAAAATGTCAAAGTAGATATCTTCTTTAAATAATTTCAATACATTTAGCAACAGTCCCGAGCGTGGGAGTTTAAAACAGGCCGTAATATAACCAAAAATCGTTTATCGTCCTCAACGTGCAGGAGCCGTGGTACGTCAAATTGGAAAATATCATAGTAGATATCTTCCTTACGCAATTTAAATACATTTAGTCACATTCCCGAGCATAGGAGTTTTAAAATAGGCCGAAATATAACAAAAAAATCTTTCATCGTCCATCAACGTGCAGGGTCTCGGTCTACGATCAAAGTGGAAAATATCATAGTAGATATCTTCTTTAAACAATTTCAATACATGTAGCAACATACCCGAGCATGGGAGTTTAAAACAGCCCGAAATATAAACCAAAAAATCGTTCATCGTCATCAACGAGCAGGGTCCGTGCTACGTCAAATTGGAAAAATATCATAGTAGATATCTTTCTTGAACAATTTAACTCCATTTAGGCAGCATTCCCGAGTGTGGGAGTTTGAACACGCCGATATATAAACAAAAAATCTTTCATCGTCAATCAACGTGAAGTGTCCGTGCTACGTCAAATTGGAAAATATCATAATCATAAAATCATAAAATATCATAGTAGATATCTTTCTTGAACAATTTTAAATACATTTAGCAACATTCCCCGAGCGTGGGAGTTTAAAACAGGCCAGAAATATAACCAAAAAAATCATTCCAATCGTCATCAACGTCTCCCCCCCCCCAACCCGCAGGGGCCGTGTTACGTCAGATTGGAAAATATCATAGTAGAATAACTTTCTTGAACTACATATATACATTTATCAGCAATTCCCGAGCGTGGGAGTTTAAACCGCAGCCGAAATATGACCAAAAAAACCGTTGGTCGCATCAACGTGCAGGGTCCTCGTGCTACGTCAAATTCGAAAATATCCAAGTAGATATCTTCCTTAAACAATTTAAATACATTTAGCAACATTCCCGAGCATAGGAGTTTAAAATAGGCCGAAATATAACAAAAAAAATCTTTCATCGTCAATCAAACGTGCAGGTCCTCGTGCTACGTCAAAGTGGGAAATATCATAGTAGATATCTTCTTTAAACAATTCAAATACATTTAGCAACATTTCCGAGGCACGGGACTTTAAAATATGCCGAAATATAACCAACAAATCTTTCATCGACATCAACGGTCCAGGGTCCGTGCTAGGGGGGGGGGGGGGGGGGGGGGGGGGGGGGGGGGGGGGGTGGGGGGGGGGGGGGGGGGGGGGGGGGGGGGGGGGGTGTGGGGGGGGTGGGGGGGGGGGGGGGGGGGGGGGGGGGGGGGGGTCGTCAAAGTGGAAAATATCATAGTAGAATATCTTCTTTAAATAATTTCAATACATGGTAGACAACATACCCGAGCATGGGAGTTTAAAACAGGCCGAAAATATAACCAAAAAATCTTTCAACGTCATCAACGTGCAGGGTCCCGTGCTACGTCAAAATTGGAAAATATCATAGTACGATATCTTTCTTGAACAATTTAAAATACATTTAGCAGCATTCCCGAGTGTAGGAGTTTGAACACGCCGATATAAAACAAAAAATCTTTCATCGTCATCAACGTAAAAGTGTCCGTGCTACGTCAAATTGGAAAATATCATAATCCATAAAATCATAAAATATCATAGTAGATACTCTGTCTTGAACAATTTAAATATATTTAGCAACATTCCCGAGCGTGGGACTTTAAAACAGGCCGAAAAAAAAATATTTTAAAAAAAATAAAAAAAAAACCAAAAAATCTTTCATCGTCATCAAACGTGCAGGGGCCGTGCTACGTCAGATTGGAAAGTTTATAATCATAGTAGATTACTTTCTTGAACTACATATATACATTTAGCCGCATTCCCGAGCGTGGGCGTTTAAACCGGCCGAAATATGACCAAAAACCGATGGTTCGTCATCAACGTGCAGGGACCCGTGCGACGTCAAAGTGGAAAATATCATAGTAGATATCTTCTTTAAACAATTTCAAATGCATTTAGCAACATTCCCGAGCATTGGGACTTTTAAAATAATGCCGAAAAAATAGAACCAAAAAATCTTTCATCGTCATCAACGTGCAGGGGTCCGTGCTACGTCAAATTGGAAAATATCATAGTAGATATCTTCTTTAAACAATTTCAATACATTTAACAACATTCCCGAGCGTGGGAGTTTAAACAGGCCGAAATATAACCAAAACATCGTTCATAACGTCATCTACATGGCAGGGGCCCTGCTACGTGAAATTGCAAAATATCATAGTAGATATCTTTCTTGAACAATTTAAATACATTTAGCAACATTCCCGAGCGTGGGAGTTTAAATATAGGCAGATATATAACTAAAAAAAAAAAAACATTTCATTGAACATCAACGTGCAATTGGGGGGGTGCGTACGCCTAGAGATTTGAAAGGAATATAAGTGTTTGTACAAATCTTCTTTGCGTAAACTATGTCATATATTAACTTGTAATGGCAACATTCCCGAGCATGGGAGTTTAAAATAGGCCGAATTATGACAAAAAAACATTGGGCGGTCAATCAACGTGCAAAAAAAAAGGGGGGGGGGGGGGGTTCCCCCCCGTGCTACGTCAAATTGGAAAATATCATAGTATGTATCTTTATTGAACAATTTAAATACATTTAGCAGCATTCCCGAGTGTGGGAGTTTGAACACGCCGAAATATAACCAAAAAATCTTTAATCGTCATCAACGTGCAGGGGCCATGCTACGTCAAATTGGAAAATATCATAGTAGATATCTTCTTTAAACAATTCAAATACATTTAGCAACATTCCCGAGCGTGGGAGTTTAAAACAGGCCGAAATATAACCAAATAATCGTTCATCGTCATCTACGTGCAGGGTCCCCTGCTACGTCAAATTGGAACATGTCATAGTAGATATTGTTCGATTTTGGTCGCACGAGCAGCAATAGTTCGCGTCGACTGAATCTCTGCGTGGTTCAGGAGGGTGCTTAGAAAGGATAAAATGTGATTTTATCTCTAAAAACTGATTAGATCTCTTTATTTTTGGTTTTACACTAAACTTCGCGACCGGCACTTCTTCGTATCGCGACGTGAAGACAATTCAATTCACGTGGAAGTTCAGATAATGTTCAAATTAACACTAATTTAAAAAACTACTTATTAAACTACTTAATACTTATGCGCGACTACTAAATTTAATTGCGTGCAGCGCGGATGCTGCGAAAATGTTTGCGGATTAAGGCGATTTTAAACCGATGCGTGCGTTTTTCGTGGCGATGGCGACGAGATCCACGTGGAATCTAATCTCTTTCGGAAGTCGTCCTTGCAAAAGGAGGCAGCGGCGGAAATTGATATAAAGCGCGGTATCACCTTCAATTAAATTTAAAGGTCAGCAAGCGCGAGATTTGATTATTCAAACGACCCATATAGCGCGCGGTGAGTCGGTAACTGCGAGCTGCGTCGTCGTATGCGCGGACGCCAAGAGATGGCGCGATGATGTCGATTTAACATTACATAACGCAACATTACCGCCCGCCTTGCGATAACCGTATCGCAAAACTCAACACTAAATACAACTTAACTTAATACTAAATAAACCGGTTACAAACTAACTTATGCTAGGTCGGGTTCGATGTCTATAGGAAGCAGCGCAAGCTTCACTATAGGGCGTTTGAACGTTTTAGTCACCGTGCGCACCGTGACTACGCGCACATAGCCATCATGACCCGGATGACATTCCGTGATTCTGGCCAACTCCCACTGAGCCGGGGGAAGTTGGTCGTTGCGAACGAGTACCAGTTGACCTACTGATATATTCGACGATGTACGCAACCACTTGGAGCGATGCTGACAAGACATGACGTAGTCTTTGGACCAACTTTTCCAGAATCGCTCCAAGAGTTGGCGTATCATTTTCCAGCGCGTGAGCAACCCGATTGCGTGAATTTCTGACAACGGGGCTGGCGCAGCTAACAACGGGCCACCGACGAGAAAATGAGCAGGCGTCAAGACTTCTAGACTTTCCGCGTCGTCGTGTAGCGGAGCTAGGGGTCGTGAATTGAGACACGCCTCGATACGACAGAGCAATGTACACAATTCCTCGTAAGTAGGAGTGTGAGACCCGAGCACTCGCCGGAGATGATGCTTCATCGACCTCACCCCTGCCTCCCACAGGCCACCGAAGTGAGGCGCAGCAGGAGGGATGAAGTGCCATTCAACACCCTCATCAGCGACTCGAACTCGAAGCTCATCACTCTATATCGCAGCGCGAAACGCGGTTTGTAAATCTTTGTCGGCTCGCCTAAAATTCGGACCGTTATCGCTATACATGTGTGTCGGTAGACCGCGGCGAGAATAAAATCGCTCGAACGCAGCAAGAAACGCGGCACTGGTATATGCACACACTACTTCTAGATGGATGGCACGCGACGCCATACATATAAATATCGCTATATAAGCCGAAATCGAGCGATGCCCGCGACCGCCCGCCAAGCGCATCTTGACGGGACCCGCGTAATCGACGCCACATTCCGCAAACGCACGGCTAGGACGATTGACTCGAGCCGGAGGCAGCGAACCCATTAACTGCGCGGGTGTCACGTTAGCGTAGCGAGCGCACCGAACGCATCGATGTACAACAGACTTTACGGTTTTTCTTGCTTGGATTATCCAAACAAGATCGCGGACTGTACTCAGCGTTAGCGTAATTCCTCCATGCAAACATCGCTCGTGTGCTTGCTTAATTAATAAGCGTGCGACATGACCAGAAGGGAGAATAATGGGACATTTTTTGTCCACGGGTTGACGTGAGTGCGCCAACCGTCCCCCTACTCGCAATAATCCGACTTCATCTAAAAACGGGTTGAGTCGTAGGAGTGGGCTCCGCTTGGGCATTCGTTGTCCGGTTGACAACCGACGCGCTCCGTCCGGGGATAGCGGATTTCCAGATAATAATTTTATTTCTTCTGCGAACGCTTCAGCTTGCAGAAGTTGAAAAATTCGCTGGGTGACGTATTTCAATCGTAATGCGAGACTATATTTACGCGTGCGTTGCGCCCAATTTTTGGACCAATTCAGCATTCGATGCATTACTCTGCATAGGCGCGGCCACGATGAGAATTGACCTATCATGATGCTAATATAGGGTATATCGCTCTGAGTGGCTGTTACATGCAAGGCTGGGATTTTGCGTTCGAGTGGAGCGTCAGAACTCAATTCAAGGGGGACATCCGGCCACTCGGATTCTGGCAAGCGTAGCCATGACGGACCGTTCCACCATAAATTTGAATTGGCCAGTTCCTCGACAGTAACACCACGCGAAGCTAAATCTGCGGGATTGTCTTCACTGCAGACGTGGCGCCAAGATATATCGGGAAGAAGCGATTGGATCTCCGATGTTCTGTTGGCTACGAAGGTTTTCCATTGCGATGGAGAACCTTGCAGCCAAGCGAGAACAATCGTCGCATCCGTCCAGCAGTGAATGGGCCAATCCCTAAAGGTCTGAGTGTGTCGGATCTGTGTGATCAGACGCGCTAATAACACGGCGCCGCTGAGCTCCAATCGAGGGATCGAGAGGGTTTTAAGCGGGGCGACTCGTGTTTTGGCAACTAATAAAGATGCGTGGTTTAGACCGCTTGGATCGACATACTGCACATACACGGTTGCCGCATATGCTTTCTCAGAGGCGTCTGAGAATCCTATAAGGGAGCACTTCATTGAAGTTAGTGTTCCCAACCATCGCGGAATCGAAATGAGTGACAGAGATGGCAGATTATTATAGAATTTGAGCCACGATTGCGTAAAATTTTCGGATAGCGGTGAGTCCCAATCAACACCCGACTGCCATAGCCGTTGCATGAAGGCTTTGGCATTTATTACGATTGGCGCGATCCAACCCACGGGATCGAAAATCGGCGCAATTTCCGATAGGACCATGCGTTTAGTCCATATCGAATGAGTAGACAGATTTACATAATAGCTATTGGAATCGGTGACCGGTTGCCATGCAATTCCTAAGATTTTAACACTGTCGTCATCTTGTAGCGTCTTGTCACCGACCAATCCGTGATCGCCAGTATCTATGTCAGTTAGTAAGCTTGCCGAATTACTGACCCACTTTCGTAACCTAAAATGAGCAGTGCCGAGCAATTCATTTAGCTGATCACGAATTTGTCTAAGTCCGTCCTTCGTGTCGGCGCCGAGAAGAGCGTCGTCGACAAAAAATTATGTCGTAATGCATACCTACCTAACGGGAACCGAGACCCTTCATCGTCAGCGAGTTGACGAAGTACTCTAAGAGCTAGAAAGGGTGCGCTCGCGGTTCCGTAGGTAACGGTAAGGAGCTGATACTCTGCAACCAGATGTTCGGGCGATTGACGCCATAAAATGCGTTGGAGATCCACATCGCGCTCGTCGATGAGAATCTGCCGATACATCTTCGCGATGTCTGCCGCATAAACGTATTGCTGAGTACGCCATTGCATATGCAGCGATGGTAAGTCCGTCTGCAGTTTCGGTCCGATGTGTTGTAATGAATTTAGGGAAATTCCGTTTGCCGACTTCGCGGACGCGTTAAAAACTACGCGAGTTTTTGTAGTTTCGCTGGAAGGCTTCACTACCGCGTGATGCGGTAAATAGACTACAGTAGATGGCGATGCGTTAATAGGGGCCACACGCATGTGTCCCATATTTTTATATTCCTCCAGGAAATTTTTGTACGATTCACGCTCAGAAGGGCGATTCGTCAATCGCCGCTCTAAATTTTGGAGACTGTGCAAGGCTTGAGCCCGTGTGTCGCCAATCGCGATATTCTCAGGGTCTTTCAGCGGTATTCGAACCCGATATTGACCGGAAGGAGTTCGTGAGTGTGTTTCTAAAAAATGTCGTTCACAGAGCTGGTCATCTTCGGACAGCACTTTTTCACCAGATACATTTTCAATCTCCCAAAATCGCGTTAAGGAGTCGCTTAAATCTGGAGTTTCCTGTATGTGATGCGTATGATGTATCTGCACTAACGGAGGGGCAAAGCGATCATCGTGATCGCTCGAGGTGACACCGGAAAGGATCCATCCGAAAACGGTATTTACCGCGACCGGCTCGTCAATTTTCCCACGCCTAATTCCGTCCCGAAGCACATAAGGATATATGTCAGCACCGATAAGTGCATGTATCTTGGTGTCGTCGGTGGGGTTGCCATCGGCGAAACCCAGATCTTTTAAATGCGGCCAATGCGTAAGTGGATATCGGAAATGTGGCGTATACGATGTCAGATCATCGATGACAAGCGCGTTTGAGGAAAATCTAATATTGTCGTTCGACACGGGCATCACTGAAATCGGAATCGTACGTTTAATCAATTCCGAACCGGATTTGCCAAGACCGGAGACTTGTATATTCGTGACGTATTCTTTAGTACCTAACGCGTTCGCAACTTCGCGCGTGATAAATGTACGGGTCGATCCCGGATCGAGAAGCGCACGCAATTTTACGGGATGTTGCGAAGCAGCGGTAACGATTACCCAAGCAGTGGCCAAAACAATATGTGACGAAGTACATGGCGTACTCAGATGCGTCTGAGCAAGATTCTGCGTTTGGTTAATGGCACCTGCTGTGGACATATTTACAACAGGCGGACCTGAATTTTGCGACGGGCTGTGCAGCAGCGAATTGTGACGTTTGCCACATTGTTTGCAGGTTTTCTCGCTTTTACACAACCTGTTACTATGCATTGCTGACAAGCAATTAGTGCACAATGTATGCGATTTTACTAAATCCCAGCGTTGGGACACTGACATGTCATTAAATTGCGGACACCTAAATAAAAAATGTGATTGCGTGCACAAAATACATTTAAAGGTATTCAGAGGCTTAGAACTAATATGGAGGGCTGGAACGCGGGAGGCGGAGGCAGGTTTCGTGCGCGTTGCAGACTGACTTGACTTTGCTGAATATTCGAATCCGGACGCAGCCTCTAGCGATCTTATTTTTGCGGTCAGAAATTTGGTCAGCTGGTTTAGTGTTGCATAGTCGTCACCATCAAGGGAAAAATCCCATGCCTCGCGCGTTCCGCGGTCCAGTCTCTGAGTAATCAAGAAAACCGAAATATCATCTGAAACCGGGCGTTCCAGTTTCTTTAACGCATCGAGCGATTCATTGGTCGCATCCAACAAACGTCTTAACTCGGTGGGCGAATTTTCACGCGTGACGGACTTCAATGAAAATAAATTCGCTAAGTATAAATTTAACAGTCTGCGTCTATTTTCGTAACGATCTGTTAATAATTTCCAGGCTAATTGAAAATTATCCGCGGTAATAGAGATATTTTTTAAAATATTCGCGGCCTCCCCGTCGAGGCATGACTTTAAATAATACAAGCGTTGAAAAGAATCAAAATTATCATTAATAATTAATGCGGAAAAATGATCGCGAAATTCGGCCCACTCTGTATAAGTACCGGAAAACCGCGGTAATTTTATCGATGGTACTTGCGCTCGAGTACGTAGATCTGCGGTGACAGGAACGGCAGGAACAGCTGAGGTAGATGCGGCATCATTTCTAGCGACGATGGTGTTCAAATTGCTGAGCGTGTCAAGGTACAGCTCTTCATTATTGCTGTATATCTCTTCAGCGAAATACGGCAGCTCGATGCATTGTGGATTGTCCAAAAAAGTCATCATTTTTTCATTTCGCTCTGTTATGCGACACCATACTTTATCCAAATGCACCAAGCGCGTTTTGGCCTGTTCGACTGTAGTGCTCGCTCTACTGGCTAGTTCTGAGGCTCTACGTATGGAATTGAAGTCTTGCGTTTGCGCGGCAATGATTTGCACGCAATCATGATATCTGTCTTCGTCTTTACTCATTTTGAGACAGTAAGACAGACAATTTCAGCGAACGAATGTAAATTGAGCTTCGATGACGAAAAAGTCGCGTGACTTTAATCGTATCACGAATTAAAGCGTGTGGAAGACGACAGTGAATTGCCGTGAGAATGCACTCCTATGACGAGAGGAGATGGTAGGCGAGGCGTGAGCTGTCTTGATTGGCGTGAGTGCGCGCAATCAATTAAGAAGGCGTGTTAGTTTCCTAGCAACGCGTGAGTGGAGACAGACTGTTCCCTCTCCGTAGCGTGTTGCGTGTCCTCTCGTCTACTCGTATATGAGTGCGTGGAGAGAGGTGGCATATGCGCGCTCTCGCGTGAGAGGCACTATGCTTGAATGGCGTGTGCGAGTGGGAAACTCTATGCGCAAGCGAAAGTTGCCGAGTCCACTCGGTCAGCGTCGTTTACTACACTGCGATAGTGCGATGCAAATAGGCCGAATGAGGCCGAAACGTCCCGAGAAGTCCACGGGGAAAGTAGCCGTGCGGGGCAACTTGCCGTGACGTCACAAACGCGTCGCGGAGTAGATGAAGTCGGAAGACTTCGTTCGTGGCGGAAATCGCCAAAGTTTAGCGCGCACGAGTGCACCTACTTCATCTCATTAGCGCGGGCTGCACTAATGATTTAAGATTTATTCGAAATACACCACCAATGTCCTTTTTGTCACTTTCCACTTGCAGTGTCCCGCTTCTAATCCACGTAGCACTTGATGCGAATTGGTCACTGCACTGAATGTCACTGCACGTAATCCAATTTTGCACTGAATGTCCAATGTCCTTAAATTAGTCCATATAAATGTCCACTTAAACAATCGCGTGCACCATCCTGGCAGGATCGCCAAATGTTCGATTTTGGTCGCACGAGCAGCAATAGTTCGCGTCGACTGAATCTCTACGTGGTTCAGGAGGGTGCTTAGAAAGGATAAAATGTGATTTTATCTCTAAAAACTGATTAGATCTCTTTATTTTTGGTTTTACACTAAACTTCGCGACCGGCACTTCTTCGTATCGCGACGTGAAGACAATTCAATTCACGTGGAAGTTCAGATAATGTTCAAATTAACACTAATTTAAAAAACTACTTATTAAACTACTTAATACTTATGCGCGACTACTAAATTTAATTGCGTGCAGCGCGGATGCTGCGAAAATATTTGCGGATTAAGGCGATTTTAAACCGATGCGTGCGTTTTTCGTGGCGATGGCGACGAGGTCCACGTGGAATCTAATCTCTTTCGGAAGTCGTCCTTGCAAAAGGAGGCAGCGGCGGAAATTGATATAAAGCGCGGTATCACCTTCAATTAAATTTAAAGGTCAGCAAGCGCGAGATTTGATTATTCAAACGACCCATATAGCGCGCGGTGAGTCGGTAACTGCGAGCTGCGTCGTCTTATGCGCGGACGCCAAGAGATGGCGCGACGATGTCGATTTAACATTACATAACGCAACAGATATCTTCTTTAAATAATTTCAATACATTTAGCAACAGTCCCGAGCGTGGGAGTTTAAAATAGGCCGATATATAACCAAAAAAACTTTCATTGACATCAACGTGCAGGGTCCCGTGCTACGTGAAATTGGAAAATATCATAGTAGATATCTTCTTTAAACAATTTCAATACATTTAGCAACATTCCCGAGCGTGGGAGTTTAAAACAGGCCGAAATATAACCAAAAAATCTTTCATCGTCATCAACGTGCAGGGTCCGTGCTACGTCAAATTGGAAAATATCATAGTAGGTATCTTTATTGAACAATTTAAATACATTTAGCAGCATTCCCGAGTGTGGGAGTTTAAATTAGGACGAAATATGACCAAAAAACGTTGGTCGTCATCAACGTGCAGGGTCCCGTGCTACGTCAAATTCGAAAATATCATAGTAGATATCTTCCTTAAGCAATTTAAATACATTTAGCAACATTCCCGAGCATGGGAGTTTAAAATAGGCCGAAATATAACAAAAAAATCTTTCATCGTCATCAACGTGCAGGGTCTCGTGCTACGTCAAAGTGGAAAATATCATAGTAGATATCTTCTTTAAACAATTCAAATACATTTAGCAACATTTCCGAGCACGGGACTTTAAAATATGCCGAAATATAACCAAAAAATCTTTCATCGTCATCAACGTGCAGGGTCCGTGCTACGTCAAAGTGGAAAATATCATAGTAGATATCTTCTTTAAATAATTTCAATACATGTAGCAACATACCCGAGCATGGGAGTTTAAAACAGGCCGAAATATAACCAAAAAATCTTTCGTGGCCATCCACGTGCAGGGTCCGGTGCTACGTCAAATTGGAAAATATCATAGTAGATATCTTCTTTAAACAATTCAAATACATTTAACAACATTCCCGAGTGTGGGAGTTTAAATTAGGCCGAAATATGACCAAAAAACGTTGGTCGTCATCAACGTGCAGGGTCCCGTGCTACGTCAAATTCGAAAATATCATAGTAGATATCTTCCTTAAGCAATTTAAATACATTTAGCAACATTCCCGAGCATGGGAGTTTAAAATAGGCCGAAATATAACAAAAAAATCTTTCATCGTCATCAACGTGCAGGGTCTCGTGCTACGTCAAAGTGGAAAATATCATAGTAGATATCTTCTTTAAACAATTCAAATACATTTAGCAACATTTCCGAGCACGGGACTTTAAAATATGCCGAAATATAACCAAAAAATCTTTCATCGTCATCAACGTGCAGGGTCCGTGCTACGTCAAAGTGGAAAATATCATAGTAGATATCTTCTTTAAATAATCTCAATACATGTAGCAACATACCCGAGCATGGGAGTTTAAAACAGGCCGAAATATAACCAAAAAATCTTTCATCGTCATCAACGTGCAGGGTCCGTGCTACGTCAAATTGGAAAATGTCATAGTAGATATCTTTCTTGAACAATTTAAATACATTTAGCAGCATTCCCGAGTGTGGGAGTTTGAACACGCCGAAATATAAACAAAAAATCTTTCATCGTCATCAACGTGAAGTGTCCGTGCTACGTCAAATTGGAAAATATCATAATCATAAAATCATAAAATATCATAGTAGATATCTTTCTTGAACAATTTAAATACATTTAGCAACATTCCCGAGCGTGGGAGTTTAAAACAGGCCGAAATATAACCAAAAAATCTTTCATCGTCATCAACGTGCAGGGGCCGTGCTACGTCAGATTGGAAAATATCATAGTAGATAACTTTCTTGAACTACATAAATACATTTAGCAGCATTCCCGAGCGTGGGAGTTTAAAACAGGCCGAAATATAACCAAAAAATCTTTCATCGTCATCAACGTGCAGGGTCTCGTGCTACGTCAAAGTGGAAAATATCATAGTAGATATCTTCTTTAAACAATTCAAATGCATTTAGCAACATTCCCGAGCGTGGGAGTTTAAACAGGCCGAAATATAACCAAAAAATCGTTCATCGTCATCTACGTGCAGGGGCCCTGCTACGTGAAATTGCAAAATATCATAGTAGATATCTTTCTTGAACAATTTAAATACATTTAGCAACATTCCCGAGCGCGGGAGTTTAAAATAGGCAGATATATAACCAAAAAAACTTTCATTGACATCAACGTGCAGGGTCCCGTGCTACGCCAAATTTGAAAATATCATAGTAGATATCTTCTTTAAACAATTCAAATACATTTAGCAACATTCCCGAGCATGGGAGTTTAAAATAGGCCGAAATATGACCAAAAAACATTGGGCGTCATCAACGTGCAGGGTCCCGTGCTACGTCAAATTGGAAAATATCATAGTAGATATCTTTCATGAACAATTTAAATACATTTAGCAGCATTCCCGAGTGTGGGAGTTTAAACAGGCCGACATATAACCAAAAAATCTTTCATCGTCATCAACGTGCAGGGCCCGTGCTACGTCAAATTGGAAAATGTCATAGTACATATCTTCTTTAAAAAATTTCAATACATTTAGCAGCATTCCCGAGTGAGGGAGTTTAAACAGGCCGAAATATAACCAAAAAATCATTCATCGTCATCTACGTGCAGGGGCCGTGATACGTGAAATTGCAAAATATCATAGTAGATATCTTTCTTGAACAATATAAATACATTTAGCAACATTCCCGAGCGTGGGAGTTTAAAATAGGCCGAAATATAACCAAAAAATCTTTCGTCATCATCAACGTGCAGGGTCTCGTGCTACGTCAAAATGGAAAATATCATAGTAGATATCTTCTTTAAACAATTCAAAAACATTTAGCAACATTCCCGAGCGTGGGAGTTTAAAACAGGCCGAAATATAACCAAATAATCTTTCATCGTCATCAACGTGGAGGGTCCCCTGCTACGTCAAATTGGAACATGTCATTTTAGATATCTTCTTTAAATAATTTCAATACATTTAGCAACAGTCCCGAGCGTAGGAGTTTAAACAGGCCGACATATAACCAAAAAATCTTTCATCGTCATCTACGTGCATGTGCCGTGCTACGTGAAATTGCAAAATGTCATAATACATATCTTCTTTAAACAATTTCAATACATTTAGCAGCATTCCCGAGTGAGGGAGTTTAAACAGGCCGAAATATAACCAAAAAATCATTCATCGTCATCTACGTGCAGGGGCCGTGATACGTGAAATTGCAAAATATCATAGTAGATATCTTTCTTGAACAATATAAATACATTTAGCAACATTCCCGAGCGTGGGAGTTTAAACAGGCCGAAATCTAACCAAAAAATCTTTGATCGTCATCAACGTGCAGGAGCCGTGCTACGTCAAATTCGAAAATATCATAGTAGATATCTTCTTTAAACAATTTAAATACATTTAGCAACATTCCCGAGCATGGGAGTTTAAAATAGGCCGAAATATAACAAAAAAATCTTTCATCGTCATCAACGTGCAGGGTCTCGTGCTACGTCAAAGTGGAAAATATCATAGTAGATATCTTCTTTAAACAATTCAAATACATTTAGCAACATTCCCGAGCATGGGAGTTTAAAATAGGCCGAAATATGACCAAAAAACATTGGGCGTACTCAACGTGCAGGGTCCCGTGCTAGGTCAAATTGGAAAATATCATAGTAGGTATCTTTATTGAACAATTCAAATACATTTAGGAACATTCCCGAGCGTGGGAGTTTAAAACAGGCCGAAATATAACCAAATAATCTTTCATCGTCATCAACGTGGAGGGTCCCCTGCTACGTCAAATTGGAACATGTCATAGTAGATATCTTCTTTAAATAATTTCAATACATTTAGCAACAGTCCCGAGCGTAGGAGTTTAAACAGGCCGACATATAACCAAAAAATCGTTCATCGTCATCTACGTGCATGTGCCGTGCTACGTGAAATTGCAAAATATCATAGTAGATATCTTTCTTGAACAATTTAAATACATTTAGCAACATTCCCGAGCGTGGTAGTTTAAAACAGGCCGAAATATAACCAAATAATCTTTCATTGACATCAACGTGCAGGGTCCGGTGCTACGTCAAATTTGAAAATATCATAGTAGATATCTTCTTAAAACAATTTCAATACATTTAGCAACATTCCCTAGCGTGGGAGTTTAAAATAGGCCGAAATATAACCAAAAAAACTTTCATTGACATCAACGTGCAGGGTCCCGAGCTACGTGAAATTGGAAAATATCATAGTAGATATCTTCTTAAAACAATTTCAATACATTTAGCAACATTCCCGAGCGTGGGAGTTTAAAACAGGCCGAAATATAACCAAATAATCTTTCATCGTCATCCACGTGCAGGGTCCGTGCTACGTCAAATTGGAAAATGTCATAATACATATCTTCTTTAAACAATTTCAATACATTTAGCAGCATTCCCGAGTGTGGGAGTTTAAAATAGGGCGAAATATGACCAAAAAACTTTGGTCGTCATCATCGTGCAGGGTCCCGTGCTAGGTCAAATTTGAAAATATCATAGTAGATATCTTCTTTAAACAATTCAAATACATTTAGCAACATTCCCGAGCATGGGAGTTTAAAATAGGCCGAAATATGACTAAAAAACATTGGGCGTCATCAACGTGCAGGGTCCCGTGCTACGTCAAATTGGAAAATATCATAGTAGATATCTTTCATGAACAATTTAAACACATTTAGCAGCATTCCCGAGTGTAGGAGTTTAAACAGGCCGAAATATAACCAAAAAATCTTTCATCGTCATCAACGTGCAGGGTCCGTGCTACGTCAAATTGGAAAATATCATAGTAGATATCTTTCATGAACAATTTAAACACATTTAGCAGCATTCCCGAGTGTGGGAGTTTAAACAGGCCGAAATATAACCAAAAAATCTTTCATCGTCATCAACGTGCAGGGTCCGTGCTACGTCAAATTGGAAAATGTCATAATACATATCTTCTTTAAACAATTTCAATACATTTAGCAGCATTCCCGAGTGTGGGAGTTTAAAATAGGGCGAAATATGACCAAAAAACTTTGGTCGTCATCATCGTGCAGGGTCCCGTGCTAGGTCAAATTTGAAAATATCATAGTAGATATCTTCTTTAAACAATTCAAATACATTTAGCAACATTCCCGAGCATGGGAGGTTAAAATAGGCCGAAATATAACCAAAAAATCGTTCATCGTCATCTACGTGCAGGGGCCGTGATACGTGAAATTGCCAAATATCATAGTAGATATCTTTCTTGAACAATATAAATACATTTAGCAACATTCCCGAGCGTGGGAGTTTAAAATAGGCCGAAATATAACCAAAAAATCTTTCGTCATCATCAACGTGCAGGGTCTCGTGCTACGTCAAAATGGAAAATATCATAGTAGATATCTTCTTTAAACAATTCAAATACATTTAGCAACATTCCCTAGCGTGGGAGTTTAAAATAGGCCGAAATATAACCAAAAAAACTTTCATTGACATCAACGTGCAGGGTCCCGAGCTACGTGAATTTGGAAAATATCATAGTAGATATCTTCTTAAAACAATTTCAATACATTTAGCAACATTCCCGAGCGTGGGAGTTTAAAACAGGCCGAAATATAACCAAATAATCTTTCATCGTCATCAACGTGCAGGGCCCGTGCTACGTCAAATTGGAAAATGTCATAGTACATATCTTCTTTAAAAAATTTCAATACATTTAGCAGCATTCCCGAGTGAGGGAGTTTAAACAGGCCGAAATATAACCAAAAAATCATTCATCGTCATCTACGTGCAGGGGCCGTGATACGTGAAATTGCAAAATATCATAGTAGATATCTTTCTTGAACAATATAAATACATTTAGCAACATTCCCGAGCGTGGGAGTTTAAACAGGCCGAAAGCTAACCAAAAAATCTTTGATCGTCATCAACGTGCAGGAGCCGTGCTACGTCAAATTCGAAAATATCATAGTAGATATCTTCTTTAAACAATTTAAATACATTTAGCAACATTCCCGAGCATGGGAGTTTAAAATAGGCCGAAATATAACAAAAAAATCTTTCATCGTCATCAACGTGCAGGGTCTCGTGCTACGTCAAAGTGGAAAATATCATAGTAGATATCTTCTTTAAACAATTCAAATACATTTAGCAACATTCCCGAGCATGGGAGTTTAAAATAGGCCGAAATATGACCAAAAAACATTGGGCGTACTCAACGTGCAGGGTCCCGTGCTAGGTCAAATTGGAAAATATCATAGTAGGTATCTTTATTGAACAATTCAAATACATTTAGGAACATTCCCGAGCGTGGGAGTTTAAAACAGGCCGAAATATAACCAAATAATCTTTCATCGTCATCAACGTGGAGGGTCCCCTGCTACGTCAAATTGGAAAATGTCATAGTACATATCTTCTTTAAAAAATTTCAATACATTTAGCAGCATTCCCGAGTGAGGGAGTTTAAACAGGCCGAAATATAACCAAAAAATCTTTCATCGTCATCAACGTCCAGGGTCCGTGCTACGTCAAAGTGGAAAATATCATAGTAGATATCTTCTTTAAATAATTTCAATACATGTAGCAACATACCCGAGCATGGGAGTTTAAAACAGGCCGAAATATAACCAAAAAATCTTTCATCGTCATCAACGTGCAGGGTCCGTGCTACGTCAAATTGGAAAATATCATAGTAGATATCTTTCTTGAACAATTTAAATACATTTAGCAGCATTCCCGAGTGTGGGAGTTTGAACACGCCGATATATAAACAAAAAATCTTTCATCGTCATCAACGTAAAGTGTCCGTGCTACGTCAAATTGGAAAATATCATAATCATAAAATCATAAAATATCATAGTAGATATCTTTCTTGAACAATTTAAATATATTTAGCAACATTCCCGAGCGTGGGAGTTTAAAATAGGCCGAAATATAACCAAAAAATCTTTCGTCATCATCAACGTGCAGGGTCTCGTGCTACGTCAAAATGGAAAATATCATAGTAGATATCTTCTTTAAACAATTCAAAAACATTTAGCAACATTCCCGAGCGTGGGAGTTTAAAACAGGCCGAAATATAACCAAATAATCTTTCATCGTCATCAACGTGGAGGGTCCCCTGCTACGTCAAATTGGAACATGTCATTTTAGATATCTTCTTTAAATAATTTCAATACATTTAGCAACAGTCCCGAGCGTAGGAGTTTAAACAGGCCGACATATAACCAAAAAATCTTTCATCTTCATCTACGTGCATGTGCCGTGCTACGTGAAATTGCAAAATGTCATAATACATATCTTCTTTAAACAATTTCAATACATTTAGCAACAGTCCCGAGCGTAGGAGTTTAAACAGGCCGACATATAACCAAAAAATCTTTCATCGTCATCTACGTGCAGGGGCCGTGATACGTGAAATTGCAAAATATCATAGTAGATATCTTTCTTGAACAATATAAATACATTTAGCAACATTCCCGAGCATGGGAGTTTAAAATAGGCCGAAATATAACCAAAAAATCTTTCGTCATCATCAACGTGCAGGGTCTCGTGCTACGTCAAAATGGAAAATATCATAGTAGATATCTTCTTTAAACAATTCAAATACATTTAGCAACATTCCCGAGCGTAGGAGTTTAAACAGGCCGACATATAACCAAAAAATCTTTCATCGTCATCTACGTGCATGTGCCGTGCTACGTGAAATTGCAAAATGTCATAATACATATCTTCTTTAAACAATTTCAATACATTTAGCAACATTCCCGAGCGTAGGAGTTTAAACAGGCCGACATATAACCAAAAAATCTTTCATCGTCATCTACGTGCATGTGCCGTGCTACGTGAAATTGCAAAATGTCATAATACATATCTTCTTTAAACAATTTCAATACATTTAGCAGCATTCCCGAGTGAGGGAGTTTAAACAGGCCGAAATATAACCAAAAAATCATTCATCGTCATCTACGTGCAGGGGCCGTGATACGTGAAATTGCAAAATATCATAGTAGATATCTTTCTTGAACAATATAAATACATTTAGCAACATTCCCGAGCGTGGGAGTTTA
>JAQOWT010000353.1:0-20911 GCA_030407085.1 Trichopria drosophilae
CGACGAAAGTTTCTTTGGTTATAATTCGGCCTATTTTAAACTCCCACGCTTGGGAATGTTGCTAAATGTATTTACATTGTATAAAGAAGATATCTACTCTTATATTTTCCAATTTGACGTAGCACGGGACCCTGCACGTTGATGACGACGAAAGTTTCTTTGGTTATAATTCGGCCTATTTTAAACTCCCACGCTCGGGACTGTTGCTAAATGTATTTAGATTGTTTAAAGAAGATATCTACTATGATATTTTCCAATTTGACGTAGCACGGGACCCTGCACGTTGATGACGACGAAAGTTTTTTTGGTTATAATTCGGCCTATTTTAAACTCCCATGCTCGGGAATGTTGGTTAATGTTTTTAAATTGTTTAAAGAAGATATCTACTATGATATTTTCGAATTTGACGAAGCACGGGACCCTGCACGTTGATGACGACGAAAGTTTCTTTGGTTATAATTCGGCCTATTTTAAACTCCCACGCTTGGGAATGTTGCTAAATGTATTTACATTATATAAAGAAGATATCTACTCTTATATTTTCCAATTTGACGTAGCACGGGACCCTGCACGTTGATGACGACGAAAGTTTTTTTGGTTATAATTCGGCCTATTTTTAACTCCCACGCTCGGGAATGTTGCTAAATGTATTTAAATTGTTCAAAGAAGATATCTACTATGATATTTTCCAATTTGACGTAGCACGGGACCCTGCACGTTGATGACGACGAAAGTTTTTTTGGTTATAATTCGGCCTATTTTAAACTCCCACGCTCGGGAATGTTGCTAAATGTATTTAAATTGTTCAAAGAAGATATCTACTATGATATTTTCCAATTTGGCGTAGCACGGAACCCTGCACGTTGATGACGACCAAGGTTTTTATTGTTACAATTCTATCCTGTGACAGGTATTTTACATATGTTTACATGCGTTGGAGTTTTAAGCAAAATGTATGTAAATTGTTTAAAGAAGATATCTACTGTGATATTTTCCATTTTAACGTAGCACGGGGCCCTACACGTTGATGACGATGAAAGTTTTTTTGGTTATATTTCGGCCTGTTTTAAACTCCCACGCTCGGGAATGTTGCTAAATGTTTTTAAATTGTTTAAAGAAGATATCTACTATGATATTTTCCAATTTGACGTAGCACGGGACCCTGCACGTTGATGACGACCAAGATTTTTTTGTTATATTTCTATCCTGTGACAGGTATTTTACATATGTTTACATGCGTTGCAGTTTTAAGCAAAATGTATGTAAATTGTTTAAAGAAGATATCTGCTATGATATCTATTATGATGAAATGTATTTAAATTGTTTAAAGAAGATATCTACTGTGATATTTTAGATTTTAACGTAGCACGGGACCCTTCACGTTGATGACGACCAAGGTTTTTTTTTGTTATATTTCTATCCTGTGACAGGTATTTTACATATGCTTACATGCGTTGTTTTAAGCAAAATGTATGTAAATTGTTTACAGAAGATATCTGCTATGATATCTATTATGATGAAATGTATTTAAATTGTTTAAAGAAGATATCTACTGTGATATTTTCCATTTTAACGTAGCACGGGGCCCTACACGTTGATGACGATGAAAGTTTTTTTGGTTATAATTCGGCCGATTTTAAACTCCCACGCTCGGGAATGTTGCTTAATGTTTTTAAATTATTTACATAAGATATCTACTATGATATTTTTCAATTTGGCGTAGCTCGGGACCCTGCCCGTTGATGACGACGAAAGTTATTTTGGTTATAATTCGGCCGATTTTAAACTCCCACGCTTGGGAATGTTGCTTAATGTTTTTAAATTGTTTAAAGAAGATATCTACTATGATATTTTGCAATTTGGCGTAGCCCGGACCCTGCACGTTGATGACGACCAAGGTTTTTTTTGTTATATTTCTATCCTGTGACAGGTATTTTACATATGTTTACAAGCGTTGCAGTTTTGAGCAAAATGTATGTAAATTGTTTACAGAAGATATCTGCTATGATATCTATTATGATGAAATGTATTTAAATTGTTTAAAGAAGATATCTACTATGATATTTTCGAATTTGATGTAGCACGGGACCCTGCGCGTTGATGACGACGAAAGTTTTTTTGGTTATAATTCGGCCTATATTAAACTCCCACGCTCGAGAATGTTGCTTAATGTTTTTAAATTGTTTAAATAAGATATCTACGATGATATTTTCCAATTTGACGTAGCACGGGACCCTGCACGTTGATGACAACGAAAGTTTTTTTGGTTATAATTCGGCCTATTTTAAACTCCCACGCTCGGGAAGGTTGCTAAATGTATTTAAATTGTTTAAAGAAGATATCTACTATGATATTTTCCAATTTCACGTAGCACGGGACCCTGCACGTTAATGACGACGAAAGTTTTATTGGTTATAATTCGGCCTATATTAAACTCCCACGCTCGAGAATGTTGCTAAATGTTTTTAAATTGTTTAAATAAGATATCTACTATGATATTTTCGAATTTGATGTAGCACGAGACCCTGCGCGTTGATGACGACGAAAGTTTTATTGGTTATAATTCGGCCTATATTAAACTCCCACGTTCGGGAAGGTTGCTAAATGTATTTAAATTGTTTAAAGAAGATATCTACTATGATATTTTCCAATTTCACGTAGCACGGGACCCTGCACGTTAATGACGACGAAAGTTTTATTGGTTATAATTCGGCCTATATTAAACTCCCACGCTCGGGAATGTTGCTTAATGTTTTTAAATTATTTACATAAGATATCTACTATGATATTTTTCAATTTGGCGTAGCACGGGACCCTGCCCGTTGATGACGACGAAAGTTATTTTGGTTATATTTCTATCCTGTGACAGGTATTTTACATATGTTTACATGCGTTGCTATTTTAAGCAAAATGTATGTAAATTGTTTAAAGAAGATATCTACTATGATATTTTCCAATTTGGCGTAGCACAGGGCCCTGCACATTGATGACGACGAAAGTTTTTTTGGTTATAATTCAGCCGACTTTAAACTCCCACGCTTGGGAATGTTGCTTAATGTTTTTAAATTGTTTAAAGAAGATATCTACTATGATATTTTCCAATTTGACGTAGCACGGGACCCTGCACGTTGATGACGACCAAGGTTTTTTTTGTTATATTTCTATCCTGTGACAGGTATTTTACATATGCTTACATGCGTTGTTTTAAGCAAAATGTATGTAAATTGTTTAAAGAAGATATCTGCTATGATATCTATTATGATGAAATGTATTTAAATTGTTTAAAGAAGATATCTACTGTGATATTTTCCAATTTGACGTAGCACGGGACCCTGCACGTTGATGACGACGAAAGTTTTTTTGGTTATAATTCGGCCTATTTTAAACTCCCACGCTCGGGAATGTTGCTTAATGTTTTTAAATTGTTTAAAGAAGATATCTACTATGATATTTTCCAATTTGGCGTAGCACGGGACCCTGCACGTTGATGACGACGAAAGTTTTTTTGGTTATAATTCGGCCTATTTTAAACTCCCACGCTCGGGAATGTTGCTAAATGTTTTTAAATTGTTTAAAGAAGATATCTACTATGATATTTTCCAATTTGACGTAGCACGGGACCCTGCACGTTGATGACGACGAAAGTTTTTTTGGTTATAATTCGGCCTATTTTAAACTCCCACGCTCGGGAATGTTGCTAAATGTATTTAAATTGTTTAAAGAAGATATCTACTATGATATTTTCCAATTTGACGTAGCACGGGACCCTGCACGTTGATGACGACGAAAGTTTTTTTGGTTATAATTCGGCCTATTTTAAACTCCCACGCTCGGGAATGTTGCTTAATGTTTTTAAATTGTTTAAAGAAGATATCTACTATGATATTTTCCAATTTGACGTAGCACGGGACCCTGCACGTTGATGACGACGAAAGTTTTTTTGGTTATAATTCGGCCTATTTTAAACTCCCACGCTCGGGAATGTTGCTTAATGTATTTAAATTGTTTAAAGAAGATATCTACTATGATATTTTCCAATTTGACGTAGCACGGGACCCTGCACGTTGATGACGACGAAAGTTTTTTTGGTTATAATTCGGCCTATTTTAAACTCCCACGCTCGGGAATGTTGCTAAATGTATTTAAATTGTTTAAAGAAGATATCTACTATGATATTTTCCAATTTGACGTAGCACGGGACCCTGCACGTTGATGACGACGAAAGTTTTTTTGGTTATAATTCGGCCTATTTTAAACTCCCACGCTCGGGAATGTTGCTTAATGTTTTTAAATTGTTTAAAGAAGATATCTACTATGATATTTTCCAATTTGGCGTAGCACGGGACCCTGCACGTTGATGACGACTAAGGTTTTTTTTGTTATATTTCTATCCTGTGACAGGTATTTTACATATGTTTACATGCGTTGCAGTTTTAAGCAAAATGTATGTAAATTGTTTAAAGAAGGTATCTGCTATGATATCTATTATGATGAAATGTATTTAAATTGTTTAAAGAAGATATCTACTGTGATATTTTCCAATTTGACGTAGCACGGGACCCTGCACGTTGATGACGAGGCAAGTTTTTTTGGTTATAATTCAGCTGATTTTAAACTCCCACGCTTGGGAATGATGCTTAATGTTTTTAAATTGTTTAAAGAAGATATCTACTATGATATTTTCAAAATTTGACGTAGCACGGGACCCTGCATGTTGATGACGACGAAAGTATTTTTGGTTATAATTCGGCCTATTTTAAACTCCCACGCTCGGGAATGTTGCTAAATGTATTTAAATTGTTCAAAGAAGATATCTACTATGATATTTTCCAATTTGACGTAGCACGGGACCCTGCACGTTGATGACGGCGAAAGTTTTTTTGGTTATAATTCGGCCTATTTTAAACTCCCACGCTCGGGAATGTTGCTTAATGTTTTTAAATTGTTTAAAGAAGATATCTACTATGATATTTTCCAATTTGACGTAGCACGGGACCCTGCACGTTGATGACGACGAAAGTTTTTTTGGTTATAATTCGGCCTATTTTAAACTCCCACGCTCGGGAATGTTGCTTAATGTATTTAAATTGTTTAAAGAAGATATCTACTATGATATTTTCCAATTTGACGTAGCACGGGACCCTGCACGTTGATGACGACGAAAGTTTTTTTGGTTATAATTCGGCCTATTTTAAACTCCCACGCTCGGGAATGTTGCTTAATGTTTTTAAATTGTTTAAAGAAGATATCTACTATGATATTTTCCAATTTGACGTAGCACGGGACCCTGCACGTTGATGACGACGAAAGTTTTTTTGGTTATAATTCGGCCTATTTTAAACTCCCACGCTCGGGAATGTTGCTAAATGTATTTAAATTGTTTAAAGAAGATATCTACTATGATATTTTCCAATTTGACGTAGCACGGGACCCTGCACGTTGATGACGACGAAAGTTTTTTTGGTTATAATTCGGCCTATTTTAAACTCCCACGCTCGGGAATGTTGCTTAATGTTTTTAAATTGTTTAAAGAAGATATCTACTATGATATTTTCCAATTTGGCGTAGCACGGGACCCTGCACGTTGATGACGACGAAAGTTTATTTGGTTATAATTCTATCCTGTGACAGGTATTTTACATATGTTTACATGCATTGCAGTTTTAAGCAAAATGTATTTAAATTGTTTCAAGAAGATATCTACTATGATATTTTCGAATTTGACGTAGCACGGGACCCTGCAAGTTGATGACGACGAAAGTTTTTTTGGTTATAATTCGGCCTATTTTTAACTCCCACGCTCGGGAATGTTGCTAAATGTATTTAAATTGTTCAAAGATGATATCTACTATGATATTTTCCAATTTGACGTAGCACGGGACCCTGCACGTTGATGACGACGAAAGTTTTTTTGGTTATAATTCGGCCTATTTTAAACTCCCACGCTCGGGAATGTTGCTTAATGTTTTTAAATTGTTTAAAGAAGATATCGACGATGATATTTTGCAATTTGGCGTAGCACGGGACCCTGCACGTTGATGACGACCAACGTTTTTTTTTGTTATATGTCCATCCCGTGACAGGTATTTTACATATGCTTACATGTGTTGTTTTAAGCAAAATGTATGTAAATTGTTTAAAGAAGATATCTGCTATGATATCTATTATGATGAAATGTATTTAAATTGTTTAAAGAAGATATCTACTGTGATATTTTCCATTTTAACGTAGCACGGGACCCTGCACGTTGATGACGACGAAAGTTTTTTTGGTTATAATTCGGCCTATTTTAAACTCCCACGCTCGGGAATGTTGCTAAATGTATTTAAATTGTTCAAAGAAGATATCTACTATGATATTTTCCAATTTGACGTAGCACGGGACCCTGCACGTTGATGACGACGAAAGTTTTTTTGGTTACAGTTCGGCCGATTTTAAACTCCCACGCTTGGGAATGTTGCTTAATGTTTTTAAATTGTTTAAAGAAGATATCTGCTGTGATATATTGCAATTTGGCGTAGCACGGGACCCTGCACGTTGATGACGACCAAGGTTTTTTTTGTTATATTTCTATCCTGTGACAGGTATTTTACATATGTTTACATGCGTTGCAGTTTTAAGCAAAATGTATGTAAATTGCTTAAAGAAGATATCTGCTATGATATCTATTATGATGAAATGTATTTAAATTGTTTAAAGAAGATATCTACTATGATATTTTCGAATTTGACGTAGCACGGGACCCTGCACGTTGATGACGACGAAAGTTTTTTTGGTTATAATTCGGCCTATTTTAAACTCCCACGCTCGGGAATGTTGCTTAATGTTTTTAAATTGTTTAAAGAAGATATCTACTATGATATTTTCCAATTTGACGTAGCACGGGACCCTGCACGTTGATGACGACGAAAGTTTTTTTGGTTATAATTCGGCCTATTTTAAACTCCCACGCTCGGGAATGTTGCTTAATGTTTTTAAATTGTTTAAAGAAGATATCTACTATGATATTTTCCAATTTGACGTAGCACGGGACCCTGCACGTTGATGACGACGAAAGTTTTTTTGGTTATAATTCGGCCTATTTTAAACTCCCACGCTCGGGAATGTTGCTTAATGTTTTTAAATTGTTTAAAGAAGATATCTACTATGATATTTTCCAATTTGACGTAGCACGGGACCCTGCACGTTGATGACGACGAAAGTTTTTTTGGTTATAATTCGGCCTATTTTAAACTCCCACGCTCGGGAATGTTGCTAAATGTATTTAAATTGTTTAAAGAAGATATCTACTATGATATTTTCCAATTTGACGTAGCACGGGACCCTGCACGTTGATGACGACGAAAGTTTTTTTGGTTATAATTCGGCCTATTTTAAACTCCCACGCTCGGGAATGTTGCTTAATGTTTTTAAATTGTTTAAAGAAGATATCTACTATGATATTTTTTAATTTGGCGTAGCACGGGACCCTGCACGTTGATGAGGACCAACGGTTTTTTTGTTATATTTCTATCCTGTGACAGGTAGTTTACATATGTTTACATGCGTTGCAGTTTTAAGCAAAATGTATTTAATTTGTTTAAAGAAGCTATCTATTATGATATTTACCAATTTGACGTAGCACGGGACCCTGCACGTAGATGACGACAAATGGTTTTTGGTTATAATTCGGCCTGTTTTAAACTCCCGCGCTCGGGAATGTTGCTTAATGTTTTTAAATTGTTTAAAGAAGATATCTACTATGATATTTTCCAATTTGGCGTAGCACGGGACCCTGCACGTTGATGACGACTAAGGTTTTTTTTGTTATATTTCTATCCTGTGACAGGTATTTTACATATGTTTACATGCGTTGCAGTTTTAAGCAAAATGTATGTAAATTGTTTAAAGAAGATATCTGCTATGATATCTATTATGATGAAATGTATTTAAATTGTTTAAAGAAGATATCTACTATGATATTTTCCAATTTGACGTAGCACGGGACCCTGCACGTTGATGACGACGAAAGTTTTTTTGGTTATAATTCGGCCTATTTTAAACTCCCACGCTCGGGAATGTTGCTTAATGTTTTTAAATTGTTTAAAGAAGATATCTACTATGATATTTTCCAATTTGACGTAGCACGGGACCCTGCACGTTGATGACGACGAAAGTTTTTTTGGTTATAATTCGGCCTATTTTAAACTCCCACGCTCGGGAATGTTGCTAAATGTATTTAAATTGTTTAAAGAAGATATCTACTATGATATTTTCCAATTTGACGTAGCAGGGGACCCTGCACGTTGATGACGACGAAAGTTTTTTTGGTTATATTTCGGCCTATTTTAAACTCCCACGCTCGGGAATGTTGCTTAATGTTTTTAAATTGTTCAAGGAAGATGTCTACTATGATATTTTCCTATTTGACGTAGCACCGGACCCTGCACGTTGATGACGACGAAAGTTTTTTTGGTTATAATTCGGCCTATTTTAAACTCCCACGCTCGGGAATGTTGCTAAATGTATTTAAATTGTTTAAAGAAGATATCTACTATGATATTTTCCAATTTGACGTAGCACGGGACCCTGCACGTTGATGACGACGAAAGTTTTTTTGGTTATAATTCGGCCTATTTTAAACTCCCACGCTCGGGAATGTTGCTAAATGTTTTTAAATTGTTTAAAGAAGATATCTACTATGATATTTTCCAATTTGACGTAGCACGGGACCCTGCACGTTGATGACGACGAAAGTTTTTTTGGTTATAATTCGGCCTATTTTAAACTCCCACGCTCGGGAATGTTGCTAAATGTATTTAAATTGTTTAAAGAAGATATCTACTATGATATTTTCCAATTTGACGTAGCACGGGACCCTGCACGTTGATGACGACGAAAGTTTTTTTGGTTATAATTCGGCCTATTTTAAACTCCCACGCTCGGGAATGTTGCTTAATGTTTTTAAATTGTTTAAAGAAGATATCTACTATGATATTTTCCAATTTGACGTAGCACGGGACCCTGCACGTTGATGACGACGAAAGTTTTTTTGGTTATAATTCGGCCTATTTTAAACTCCCACGCTCGGGAATGTTGCTAAATGTATTTAAATTGTTTAAAGAAGATATCTACTATGATATTTTCCAATTTGACGTAGCACGGGACCCTGCACGTTGATGACGACGAAAGTTTTTTTGGTTATAATTCGGCCTATTTTAAACTCCCACGCTCGGGAATGTTGCTTAATGTTTTTAAATTGTTTAAAGAAGATATCTACTATGATATTTTCCAATTTGACGTAGCACGGGACCCTGCACGTTGATGACGACGAAGGTTTTTTTTGTTATAATTCTATCCTGTGACAGGTATTTTACATATGTTTACATGCGTTGCAATTTTAAGCAAAATGTATGTAAATTGTTTAAAGAAGATATCTACTGTGATATTTTCCATTTTAACGTAGCTCGGGACCCTGCGCGTTGATGACGACGAAAGTTATTTTGGTTATAATTCGGCCGATTTTAAACTCCCACGCTTGGGAATGTTGCTTAATGTTTTTAAATTGTTTAAAGAAGATATCTACTATGATATTTTCCAATTTGACGTAGCACGGGACCCTGCACGTTGATGACGACCAAGATTTTTTTGTTATATTTCTATCCTGTGACAGGTATTTTACATATGTTTACATGCGTTGTTTTAAGCAAAATGTATGTAAATTGTTTAAAGAAGATATCTGCTATGATATCTATTATGATGAAATATATTTAAATTGTTTAAAGAAGATATCTACTATCATATTTTCGAATTTGACGTATCACGGGACCCTGCACGTTCATGACGACGAAAGTTTTTTTTGTTATATTTCTATCCCGTGACAGGTATTTTACATATGTTCCCATGCGTTGTTTTATGTATGTAAATTGTTTAAATAAGATATCTACTATGATATCTATTATGATGAAATATATTTAAATTGTTTAAAGAAGATATCTACTATGATATTTTCCAATTTCACGTAGCACGGGACCCTGCGCGTTGATGACGACGAAAGTTTTTTTGGTTATAATTCGGCCTATTTTAAACTCCCACGCTCGGGAATGTTGCTTAATGTTTTTAAATTATTTAAAGAAGATATCTACTATGATATTTTCCAATTTGGCGTAGCACGGGACCCTGCACGTTGATGACGAGGCAAGTTTTTTTGGTTATAATTCAGCCGATTTTAAACTCCCACGCTTGGGAATGTTGCTTAATGTTTTTAAATTGTTTAAAGAAGATATCTACTATGATATTTTCCAATTTGGCGTAGCCCGGACCCTGCACGTTGATGACGACCAAGGTTTTTTTTTATTATATTTCTATCCTGTGAAAGGTATTTTACATATGTTTACATGCGTTGCAATTTTAAGCAAAATGTATGTAAATTGTTTAAAGAAGATATCTGCTATGATATCTATTATGATGAAATATATTTAAATTGTTTAAAGAAGATATCTACTATGATATTTTCGAATTTGACGTAGCACGGGACCCTGCGCGTTGATGACGACGAAAGTTTTTTTGGTTATAATTCGGCCTATTTTAAACTCCCACGCTCGGGAATGTTGCTTAATGTTTTTAAATTGTTTAAAGAAGATATCTACTATGATATTTTCCAATTTGGCGTAGCACGGGACCCTGCACGTTGATGACGACGAAAGTTTTTTTGGTTATAATTCGGCCTATTTTAAACTCCCACGCTCGGGAATGTTGCTAAATGTATTTAAATTGTTTAAAGAAGATATCTACTATGATATTTTCCAATTTGACGTAGCACGGGACCCTGCGCGTTGATGACGACGAAAGTTTTATTGGTTATAATTCGGCCTACATTAAACTCCCACGCTCGAGAATGTTGCTTAATGTTTTTAAATTGTTTAAAGAAGATATCTACTATGATATTTTCCAATTTGGCGTAGCACGGGACCCTGCACGTTGATGACGACGAAAGTTTTTTTGGTTATAATTCGGCCTATTTTAAACTCCCACGCTCGGGAATGTTGCTTAATGTTTTTAAATTATTTAAAGAAGATATCTACTATGATATTTTCCAATTTGACGTAGCACGGGACCCTGCACGTTGATGACGACGAAAGTTTTTTTGGTTATAATTCGGCCTATTTTAAACTCCCACGCTCGGGAATGTTGCTAAATGTATTTAAATTGTTCAAAGAAGATATCTACTATGATATTTTCCAATTTGACGTAGCACGGGACCCTGCACGTTGATGACGACGAAAGTTTTTTTTGTTATAATTCTATCCTGTGACAGGTATTTTACATATGTTTACATGCGTTGTATTAAGCAAAATGTATTTAAATTGTTTAAAGAAGATATCTACTATGATATTTTCAATTTTAACGTAGCACGGGAACCTGCACGTTGATGATGACGAAAGTTTTATTGGTTATAATTCGGCCTACATTAAACTCCCACGCTCGAGAATGTTGCTTAATGTTTTTCAATTGTTTAAATAAGATATCTACTATGATATGTTCCAATTTGGCGTAGCACGGGACCCTGCACGTTGATGACGACCAACGTTTTTTTTGTTATATTTCTATCCTGTGACAGGTATTTTACATATGTTTACATGCTTTGCAATTTTAAGCAAAATGTATGTAAATTGTTCAAAGAAGATATCTGCTATGATATCTATTTTTGATGAAATGTATTTAAATTGTTTCAAGAAGATATCTACTATGATATTTTCGAATTTGACGTAGCACGGGACCCTGCAAGTTGATGACGACGAAAGTTTTTTTGGTTATAATTCGGCCTATTTTTAACTCCCACGCTCGGGAATGTTGCTAAATGTATTTAAATTGTTCAAAGATGATATCTACTATGATATTTTCCAATTTGACGTAGCACGGGACCCTGCACGTTGATGACGACGAAAGTTTTTTTGGTTATAATTCGGCCTATTTTAAACTCCCACGCTCGGGAATGTTGCTTAATGTTTTTAAATTGTTTAAAGAAGATATCTACTATGATATTTTCGAATTTGACGTAGCACGGGACCCTGCACGTTAATGACGACGAAAGTTTTATTGGTTATAATTCGGCCTACATTAAACTCCCACGCTCGAGAATGTTGCTTAATGTTTTTAAATTGTTTAAAGAAGATATCTACTATGATATTTTCCAATTTGGCGTAGCACGGGACCATGCACGTTGATGACGACGAAAGTTTTTTTGATTATAATTCGGCCGATTTTAAACTCTCACGCTTGGGAATGTTGCTTGATGTTTTTAAATTCTTTAAAGAAGATATATACTATGATATTTTCGAATTTGACGTAGCACGGGGCCCTGCGCGTTGATGACGACGAAAGTTTTTGTGGTTATAGTTTGGCCTATTTTAAACTCCCACGTTCGGGAATTTGCTAAATGTATTTAAATTGTTTAAAGAAGATATCTACTATGATATTTTCCAATTTGACGTAGCACGGGACCCTGCACCTTAATGACGACGAAAGTTTTATTGGTTATAATTCGGCCTACATTAAACTCCCACGCTCGAGAATGTTGCTTAATGTTTTTCAATTGTTTAAATAAGATATCTACTATGATATGTTCCAATTTGGCGTAGCACGGGACCCTGCACGTTGATGACGACGAAAGTTTTTTTGGTTATAATTCGGCCTATTTTAAACTCCCATGCTCGGGAATGTTGCTTAATGTTTTTAAATTGTTTAAAGAAGATATCTACTATGATATTTTCCAATTTTGCGTACCACGGGACCCTGCACGTTGATGACGATCAACGTTTTTTTTTGTTATATTTCTATCCTGTGACAGGTATATTACATATGTTTACATGCGTTGCACTTTTAAGCAAAATGTATGTAAATTGTTTAAAGAAGATATTGACTATGATATTTTCCAATTTAACGTAGCACGGTACCCTGCATGTTGATGACGACGAAAGTTTTTTTTTGGTTATATTTCGGCCTATTTTAAACTCCCACTCTCGGGACTGTTGCTAAATGTATTTAAATTGTATAAAGAAGATATCTACTCTTATATTTTCCAATTTGACGTAGCACGGGACCCTGCACGTTTATGACGACCAACCTTTTATTTGTTATTTTTCTATCCTATGACAGGTATTTTACATATGTTTACATGCGTTGCACTTTTAAGCAAAATGTATGTAAATTGTTGACAGAAGATATCTGCTATGATATCTATTATGATGAAATGTATTTAAATTGTTTAAAGAAGATATCTACTATGATATTTTCCAATTTGGCGTAGCCCGGGACCCTGCACGTTGATGACGACCAACTTTTTTTTTTGTTATATTTCTATCCTGTGACAGGTATATTACATATGTTTACATGCGTTGCACTTTTAAGCAAAATGTATGTAAATTGTTTAAAGAAGATATCTGCTATGATATCTATTATGATGAAATGTATTTAAATTGTTTAAAGAAGATATCTACTATGATATTTTCCAATTTGGCGTAGCACAGGGCCCTGCACATTGATGACGACGAAAGTTTTTTTGGTTATAATTCAGCCGACTTTAAACTCCCACGCTTGGGAATGTTGCTTAATGTTTTTAAATTGTTTAAAGAAGATATCTACTATGATATTTCCGAATTTGACGTAGCACGGGACCCTGCACGTTAATGACGACGAAAGTTTTTTTGGTTGTAATTCGGCCGATTTTAAACTCCCACGCTTGGGAATGTTGCTTAATGTTTTTAAATTGTTTAAAGAAGATATCTACTATGATATTTTGCAATTTGGCGTAGCACGGGACCCTGCACGTTGATGACGACCAAGGTTTTTTTTGTTATATTTCTATCCTGTGACAGGTATTTTACATATGTTTACATGCGTTGCAATTTTAAGCAAAATGTATGTAAATTGTTTAAAGAAGATATCTGCTATGATATCTATTATGATGAAATATATTTAAATTGTTTAAAGAAGATATCTACTATCATATTTTCGAATTTGACGTAGCACGGGACCCTGCGCGTTGATGACGACGAAAGTTTTTTTGGTTATAATTCGGCCTGTTTTAAACTCCCACGCTCGGGAATGTTGCTAAATGTTTTTAAATTGTTTAAAGAAGATATCTACTATGATATTTTCCAATTTGACGTAGCAGGGGACCCTGCACGTTGATGACGACGAAAGTTTCTTTTGTTATATTTCGGCCTATTTTAAACTCCCACGCTCGGGAATGTTGCTAAATGTATTTAAATTGTTTAAAGAAGATATCTACTATGATATTTTCCAATTTGACGTAGCACGGGACCCTGCCCGTTGATGACGACGAAAGTTTTTTTGGTTATAGTTTGACCTATTTTAAACTCCCACGCTCGGGAATGTTGCTAAATGTATTTAAATTGTTCAAAGAAGATATCTACTATGATATTTTCCAATTTGACGTAGCACGGGACCCTGCACATTAATGACGACGAAAGTTTTATTGGTTATAATTTGGCCTACATTAAACTCCCACGCTCGAGAATGTTGCTTAATGTTTTTAAATTGTTTAAAGAAGATATCTACTATGATATTTTCGAATTTGTCGTAGCACGGGACCCTGCGCGTTGATGACGACGAAAGTTTTTTTGGTTATAATTCGGCCTATTTTAAACTCCCACGCTCGGGAATGTTGCTTAATGTTTTTAAATTATTTAAAGAAGATATCTACTATGATATTTTGCAATTTGGCGTAGCACGGGACCCTGCACGTTGATGACGACCAAGGTTTTTTTTGTTATATTTCTATCCTGTGACAGGTATTTTACATATGTTTACATGCGTTGCTATTTTAAGCAAAATGTATTTAAATTGTTTAAAGAATATATCTACTATGATATTTTCCAATTTGACGTAGCACGGGACCCTGCACGTTGATGACGACGAAAGCTTTTTTGGTTATAATTCGGACTATTTTAAACTCCCACGCTCGGGAATGTTGCTAAATGTATTTAACTTGTTCAAAGAAGATATCTACTATGATATTTTCCAATTTGGCGTAGCACGGGGCCCTGCACATTGATGACGACGAAAGTTTTTTTTGTTATAATTCAGCCGACTTTAAACTCCCACGCTTGGGAATGTTGCTTAATGTTTTTAAATTGTTTAAAGAAGATATCTACTATGATATTTCCGAATTTGACGTAGCACGGGACCCTGCACGTTAATGACGACGAAAGTTTTATTGGTTATAATTCGGCCTATATTAAACTCCCACGCTTGGGAATGTTGCTTAATGTTTTTAAATTGTTTAAAGAAGATATCTACTATGATATTTTGCAATTTGGCGTAGCACGGGACCCTGCACGTTGATGACGACCAAGGTTTTTTTTGTTATATTTCTATCCTGTGACAGGTATTTTACATATGTTTACATGCGTTGCAATTTTAAGCAAAATGTATGTAAATTGTTTAAAGAAGATATCTGCTATGATATCTATTATGATGAAATATATTTAAATTGTTTAAAGAAGATATCTACTATCATATTTTCGAATTTGACGTAGCACGGGACCCTGCGCGTTGATGACGACGAATGTTTTTTTGGTTATAATTCGGCCTATTTTAAACTCCCACGCTCGGGAATGTTGCTAAATTTTTTTAAATTGTTTAAAGAAGATATCTACTATGATATTTTCCAATTTGACGTAGCACGGGACCCTGCCCGTTGATGACGACGAAAGTTTTTTTGGTTATAATTCGGACTATTTTAAACTCCCACGCTCGGCAATGTTGCTAAATGTATTTAAATTGTTCAAAGAATATATCTACTATGATATTTTCCAATTTGGTTATAATTCAGCCGACTTTAAACTCCCACGCTTGGGAATGTTGCTTAATGTTTTTAAATTGTTTAAAGAAGATATCTACTATGATATTTCCGAATTTGACGTAGCACGGGACCCTGCACGTTAATGACGACGAAAGTTTTATTGGTTATAATTCGGCCTATATTAAACTCCCGACGAAAGTTTTTTTGGTTGTAATTCGGCCGATTTTAAACTCCCACGCTCGAGAATGTTGCTTAATGTATTTAAATTGTTCAAAGAAGATATCTACTATGATATTTTCCAATTTGACGTAGCACGGGACCCTGCACATTAATGACGACGAAAGTTTTATTGGTTATAATTTGGCCTACATTAAACTCCCACGCTCGAGAATGTTGCTTAATGTTTTTAAATTGTTTAAAGAAGATATCTACTATGATATTTTCGAATTTGACGTAGCACGGGACCCTGCGCGTTGATGACGACGAAAGTTTTTTTGGTTATAGCTTGGCCTATTTTAAACTCCCACGCTCGGGAATGTTGCTTAATGTTTTTAAATTATTTAAAGAAGATATCTACTATGATATTTTGCAATTTGGCGTAGCACGGGACCCTGCACGTTGATGACGACCAAGGTTTTTTTTGTTATATTTCTATCCTGTGACAGGTATTTTACATATGTTTACATGCGTTGCAATTTTAAGCAAAATGTATGTAAATTGTTTAAAGAAGATATCTGCTATGATATCTATTATGATGAAATATATTTAAATTGTTTAAAGAAGATATCTACTATCATATTTTCGAATTTGACGTAGCACGGGACCCTGCGCGTTGATGACGACGAAAGTTTTTTTGGTTATAATTCGGACTATTTTAAACTCCCACGCTCGGGAATGTTGCTAAATGTATTTAAATTGTTCAAAGAAGATATCTACTATGATATTTTCCAATTTGACGTAGCACGGGACCCTCCCCGTTGATGACGACGAAAGTTATTTTGGTTATAATTCGGCATATTTTAAACTCCCACGCTCGGGAATGTTGCTTAATGTTTTTAAATTATTTAAAGAAGATATCTACTATGATATTTTCGAATTTGACGTAGCACGGGACCCTGCCCGTTGATGACGACGAAAGTTTTTTTGGTTGTAATTCGGCCGATTTTAAACTCCCACGCTTGGGAATGTTGCTTAATGTTTTTAAATTGTTTAAAGAAGATATCTACTATGATATTTTGCAATTTCGCGTAGCACGGGACCCTGCACGTTGATGACGAGCAAGGTTTTTTTTGTTATATTTCTATCCTGTGACAGGTATTTTACATATGTTTACATGCGTTGCAATTTTATGCAAAATGTATGTAAATTGTTTAAAGAAGATATCTGCTATGATATCTATTATGATGAAATGTATTTAAATTGTTCAAAGAAGATATCTACTATGATATTTTCCAATTTGACGTAGCACGGGAGCCTGCACATTAATGACGACGAAAGTTTTATTGGTTATAATTTGGCCTACATTAAACTCCCACGCTCGAGAATGTTGCTTAATGTTTTTAAATTGTTTAAAGAAGATATCTACTATGATATTTTCGAATTTGACGTAGCACGGGACCCTGCGCGTTGATGACGACGAAAGTTTTTTGGTTATAGCTTGGCCTATTTTAAACTCCCACGCTCGGGAATGTTGCTTAATGTTTTTAAATTATTTACATAAGATATCTACTATGATATTTTTCAATTTGGCGTAGCACGGGACTCTGCACGTTCATGACGACGAAAGTTTTTTTGGTTATAATTCGGCCTATTTTAAACTCCCACGCTCGGAAATGTTGCTTAATGTTTTTAAATTATTTAAAGAACATATCTACTATGATATTTTTCAATTTGACGTAGCACGGGACCCTGCACGTTGATGACGACCAAGATTTTTTTTGTTATAGTTCTATCCTGTGACAGGTATTTTACATATGCTTACATGCGTTGTATTAAGCAAAATGTATTTAAATTGTTTAAAGAAGATATCTACTGTGATATTTTCCATTTTAACGTAGCACGGGGCCCTACACGTTGATGACGATGAAAGTTTTTTTGGTTATAATTCGGCCGATTTTAAACTCCCACGCTTGGGAATATTGCTTAATGTTTTTAAATTGTTTAAAGAAGATATCTACTCTGATATTTTCTAATTTGACGTAGCACGGGACCCTGCGCGTTGATGACGACGAAAGTTTTTTTGGTTATAGTTTGGCCTATTTTAAACTCCCACGCTCGGGAATGTTGCTAAATGTATTTAAATTGTTTAAAGAAGATATCTACTATGATATTTTCCATTTTGACGTAGCACGGGACCCTGCACGTTAATGACGACGAAAGTTTTATTGGTTATAATTCGGCCTATTTTAAACTCCCACGCTCGGGAATGTTGCTTAATGTTTTTAAGTTGTTTAAAGAAGATATCTACTATGATATTTTGCAATTTGGTGTAGCACGGGACCCTGCACGTTGATGACGACCAAGGTTTTATTGGTTATAATTCGGCCTATTTTAAACTCCCATGCTCGGGAATTTTAAGCTAAATGTATTTAAATTGTTTAAAGAAGATATCTACTATGATATTTTCCAATTTGACGTAGCACGGGACCCTGCACGTTGATGACGACGAAAGTTTTTTTGGTTATAATTCGGATGTTGAAATATATTTAAATTGTTTAAAGAAGATATCTACTATGATATTTTCGAATTTGACGTAGCACGGGACCCTGCGCGTTGATTGCGACGAAAGTTTTTTTGGTTATAATTCGGCCTATTTTAAACTCCCACGCTCGGGAATGTTGCTAAATGTATTTAAATTGTTTTAAGAAGATATCTACTATGATATTTTCGAATTTGACGTAGCACGGGACCCTGCACGTTGATGACGACGAAAGTTTTTTTGGTTATAATTCGGACTATTTTAAACTCCCACGCTCGGGAATGTTGCTAAATGTATTTAAATTGTTTAAAGAAGATATCTACTATGATATTTTCGAATTTGACGTAGCACGGGACCCTGCACGTTGATGACGACGAAAGTTTTTTTGGTTATAATTCGGACTATTTTAAACTCCCACGCTCGGGAATGTTGCTAAATGTATTTAAATTGTTTAAAGAAGATATCTACTATGATATTTTCGAATTTGACGTAGCACGGGACCCTGCACGTTAATGACGACGAAAGTTTTATTGGTTATAATTCGGCCTACATTAAACTCCCACGCTCGAGAATGTTGCTTAATGTTTTTAAATTGTTTAAAGAAGATATCTACTATGATATTTTCCAATTTGGCGTAGCACGGGACCATGCACGTTGATGACGACGAAAGTTTTTTTGATTATAATTCTATTTTTAAATTGTTTAAAGAAGATATCTACTATGATATTTTCCAATTTGACGTAGCACGGGACCCTGCACCTTAATGACGACGAAAGTTTTATTGGTTATAATTCGGCCTACATTAAACTCCCACGCTCGAGAATGTTGCTTAATGTTTTTCAATTGTTTAAATAAGATATCTACTATGATATGTTCCAATTTGGCGTAGCACGGGACCCTGCACGTTGATGACGACCAACGTTTTTTTTGTTATATTTCTATCCTGTGACAGGTATTTTACATATGTTTACATGCTTTGCAATTTTAAGCAAAATGTATGTAAATTGTTTAAAGAAGATATCTGATATGATATCTATTATGATGAAATGTATTTAAATTGTTTAAAGAAGATATCTACTATGATATTTTCGAATTTGACGTAGCACGGGACCCTGCGCGTTGATGACGACGAAAGTTTTTTTGGTTATAATTCGGCCTATTTTAAACTCCCACGCTTGGGAATGTTGCTAAATGTATTTAAATTGTTCAAAGAAGATATCTACTATGATATTTTCCAATTTGACGTAGCACGGGACCCTGCACGTTGATGACGACGAAAGTTTTTTTGGTTATAATTCGGCCTATTTTAAACTCCCACGCTCGGGAATGTTGCTTAATGTTTTTAAATTGTTTAAAGAAGATATCTACTATGATATTTTCCAATTTGACGTAGCACGGGACCCTGCACGTTGATGACGACGAAAGTTTTTTTGGTTATAATTCGGCCTATTTTAAACTCCCACGCTCGGGAATGTTGCTTAATGTTTTTAAATTGTTTAAAGAAGATATCTACTATGATATTTTCCAATTTGGCGTAGCACGGGACCCTGCACGTTGATGACGACCAACGTTTTTTTTTGTTATATGTCCATCCCGTGACAGGTATTTTACATATGCTTACATGTGTTGTTTTAAGCAAAATGTATGTAAATTGTTTAAAGAAGATATCTGCTATGATATCTATTATGATGAAATGTATTTAAATTGTTTAAAGAAGATATCTACTGTGATATTTTCCATTTTAACGTAGCCCGGGACCCTGCACGTTGATGACTACGAAAGTTTTTTTGGATACTGTTCGGCCTGTTTTAAACTCCCACGCTCGGGAATGTTGCTAAATTTTTTTAAATTGTTTAAAGAAGATATCTACTATGATATTTTCCAATTTGACGTAGCACGGGACCCTGCCCGTTGATGACGACGAAAGTTTTTTTGGTTATAATTCGGACTATTTTAAACTCCCACGCTCGGCAATGTTGCTAAATGTATTTAAATTGTTCAAAGAATATATCTACTATGATATTTTCCAATTTGGTTATAATTCAGCCGACTTTAAACTCCCACGCTTGGGAATGTTGCTTAATGTTTTTAAATTGTTTAAAGAAGATATCTACTATGATATTTCCGAATTTGACGTAGCACGGGACCCTGCACGTTAATGACGACGAAAGTTTTATTGGTTATAATTCGGCCTATATTAAACTCCCACGCTCGAGAATGTTGCTTAATGTATTTAAATTGTTTAAAGAAGATATCTACTATGATATTTTCGAATTTGACGTAGCACGGGACCCTGCGCGTTGATGACGACGAAAGTTTTTTTGGTTATAGCTGGGCCTATTTTAAACTCCCACGCTCGGGAATGTTGCTAAATGTATTTAAATTGTTCAAAGAAGATATCTACT
>JAQOWT010000354.1:0-21046 GCA_030407085.1 Trichopria drosophilae
ATCGAAAATCGGCACTCTAATGAAAATTTACAAAGATTGTGTGTATATACACTTTAATATTCCATCCTGAAAGCTCAATTTATACATAACTGCCCTTGTCTTCGACATACATCGAAAATCGGCCTCTCATTACCTTGAAACATCAGGTACTTGATCAAATTAATCCTTTAATTTTTCCGGTCCTAACCAACATGGCGGCCTGAAACAAAGGAACACGTGCAAGGCCATTTTGAAATACTAAATACCTTTATATAAAAGCATCTCTTGGTCTCCTTCTTCCTCCATTTCGCTCAAAACCTTATTCATCTCTACTTCTAGCTGCCTTAGTCTATTTTGTTTCTCTTCCAAACTCATTTTGATATCCTTTTATTCCTAATTAAAGTGTCGTCATCGACGCCAAGAAACGTAATGAGGGATAGGTCAAGGTCTAGAACAGGCATGGAACATAAAACATAAGAAAGTCTCGCGATAGAAAAGGACAGAAAGTCTTTTTCTTTATCTAGAGCTGTAAAAGTGGCGTCATCTGGCAACAAGTTGCGGTACAACATAAGTTATAAATCTTCGAACAAGCTAAGCGAAATATAATGACAATTTTTAGCGATAATAGGTTAAGAAGGTGTATTTGTTTTTTTTCTGTTAGACTTGATGTTATACAGTCTACGGACCTGTCTACGAAAACTGAGAAATTTTAAAATATAATGGGATAGGAAGGGGTTTTCGTTTTTTTTTGGTAATTTTTATATTACGGTCTACGGACCAGTCTACGCAAACTCAGATTAAGACTCGGCAATTTGAATATAGGCTTATTTGCAGGATTCACAACACATATTCTCATGTGCAGAAGAAGCTTGGTATTTAAATATGAACGTTCGTCGTCCATATTTAAATCTTCAGAGATGTCGCCTCAAATTCGTAAGAAATATCCAACCAGCATTACATAGCATACGTTAGTCGATATGAAAATTGTACGATTCTTCGTCAGTTTCGAATATTTCGATGAAATCAGCAATGTAAAAATCAATGCGCCGACTTGAAAGCATACTCGTTGCACTCGTAGTATCATCTAGTGGTTCAAAGCAACTACATGAATTAATTTACTAGTCAGTTACATAGGAATTGACAATTTTTTAGCGATAATAGGTTAAGAAGGTGTATTTGTTTTTTTTTTCTGTTAGACTTTATGTTACAGTCTACGGACCTGTCTACGAAAACTGAGAAATTTTAAAATATAATGGGATAAGAAGGGGTTTTCGTTTTCTTCTGGTAATCTTTATATTACGGTCTAGAAACCTGTCTACGAAAACTGAGATTAAGACTCGGCAATTTGAATATAAGCTTATGTGCAGGATTCACAACACGTATTCTCATGTGCAGAAGAAGCTTGGTATTTAAATATGAAAGTTCGTCGTCCATATTTAAATCTTCAGAGATGTCGCCTCAAATTCGTAAGAAATATCCAACCAGCATTACATATAGCATACGTTAGTCGATATGAAAATTGTACGATTCTTCGTCAGTTTCGAATATTTCGATGAAATCAGCAATGTAAAAATCAATGCGCCGTCTTGAAAGCATACTCGTTGCACTCTTAGTATCATCTAGTGTTTCAAAGCAACTACAAGAATTAATTTACTAGTCAGTTACATAGGAATTGACAATTTTTAAGCGATAATAGGTTAAGAAGGTGTATTTGTTTTTTTTTTCTGTTAGACTTTATGTTACAGTCTACGGACCTGTCTACGAAAACTGAGAAATTTTAAAATATAATGGGATAAGAAGGGGTTTTCGTTTTCTTCTGGTAATCTTTATATTACGGTCTAGAAACCTGTCTACGAAAACTGAGATTAAGACTCGGCAATTTGAATATAAGCTTATTTGCAGGATTCACAACACGTATTCTCATGTGCAGAAGAAGCTTGGTATTTAAATATGAACGTTCGTCGTCCATATTTAAATCTTCAGAGATGTCGCCTCAAATTCGTAAGAAATATCCAACCAGCATTACATATAGCATACGTTAGTCGATATGAAAATTGTACGATTCTTCGTCAGTTTCGAATATTTCGATGAAATCAGCAATGTAAAAATCAATGCGCCGTCTTGAAAGCATACTCGTTGCACTCTTAGTATCATCTAGTGTTTCAAAGCAACTACAAGAATTAATTTACTAGTCAGTTACATAGGAATTGACAATTTTTAAGCGATAATAGGTTAAGAAGGTGTATTTGTTTTTTTTTCTGTTAGACTTTATGTTACAGTCTACGGACCTGTCTACGAAAACTGAGAAATTTTAAAATATAATGGGATAAGAAGGGGTTTTCGTTTTCTTCTGGTAATCTTTATATTACGGTCTAGAAACCTGTCTACGAAAACTGAGATTAAGACTCGGCAATTTGAATATAAGCTTATTTGCAGGATTCACAACACGTATTCTCATGTGCAGAAGAAGCTTGGTATTTAAATATGAACGTTCGTCGTCCATATTTAAATCTTCAGAGATGTCGCCTCAAATTCGTAAGAAATATCGAACCAGCATTACATAGCATATGTTAGTCGATATGAAAATTGTACGATTCTTCGTCAGTTTCGAATATTTCGATGAAATCAGCAATGTAAAAATCAATGCGCCGTCTTGAAAGCATACTCGTTGCACTCTTAGTATCATCTAGTGTTTCAAAGCAACTGCAAGAATTAATTTACTAGTCAGTTACATAGGAATTGACAATTATTTAGCGATAATAGGTTAAGAAGGTGTATTTGTTTTTTTTTCTGTTAGACTTTATGTTACAGTCTACGGACCTGTCTACAAAAACTGAGAAATTTTAAAATATAATGGGATAAGAAGGGGTTTTCGTTTTCTTCTGGTAATCTTTATATTACGGTCTAGAAACCTGTCTACGAAAACTGAGATTAAGACTCGGCAATTTGAATATAAGCTTATTTGCAGGATTCACAACACGTATTCTCATGTGCAGAAGAAGCTTGGTATTTAAATATGAACGTTCGTCGTCCATATTTAAATCTTCAGAGATGTCGCCTCAAATTCGTAAGAAATATCCAACCAGCATTACATAGCATATGTTAGTCGATATGAAAATTGTACGATTCTTCGTCAGTTTCGAATATTTCGATGAAATCAGCAATGTAAAAATCAATGCGCCGTCTTGAAAGCATACTCGTTGCACTCGTAGTATCATCTAGTGTTTCAAAGCAACTACAAGAATTAATTTACTAGTCAGTTACATAGGAATTGACAATTTTTAAGCGATAATAGGTTAAGAAGGTGTATTTGTTTTTTTTTCTGTTAGACTTTATGTTACAGTCTACGGACCTGTCTACGAAAACTGAGAAATTTTAAAATATAATGGGATAAGAAGGGGTTTTCGTTTTCTTCTGGTAATCTTTATATTACGGTCTAGAAACCTGTCTACGAAAACTGAGATTAAGACTCGGCAATTTGAATATAAGCTTATTTGCAGGATTCACAACACGTATTCTCATGTGCAGAAGAAGCTTGGTATTTAAATATGAACGTTCGTCGTCCATATTTAAATCTTCAGAGATGTCGCCTCAAATTCGTAAGAAATATCGAACCAGCATTACATAGCATATGTTAGTCGATATGAAAATTGTACGATTCTTCGTCAGTTTCGAATATTTCGATGAAATCAGCAATGTAAAAATCAATGCGCCGTCTTGAAAGCATACTCGTTGCACTCTTAGTATCATCTAGTGTTTCAAAGCAACTACAAGAATTAATTTACTAGTCAGTTACATAGGAATTGACAATTTTTAAGCGATAATAGGTTAAGAAGGTGTATTTGTTTTTTTTTTCTGTTAGACTTTATGTTACAGTCTACGGACCTGTCTACGAAAACTGAGAAATTTTAAAATATAATGGGATAAGAAGGGGTTTTCGTTTTCTTCTGGTAATCTTTATATTACGGTCTAGAAACCTGTCTACGAAAACTGAGATTAAGACTCGGCAATTTGAATATAAGCTTATTTGCAGGATTCACAACACGTATTCTCATGTGCAGAAGAAGCTTGGTATTTAAATATGAACGTTCGTCGTCCATATTTAAATCTTCAGAGATGTCGCCTCAAATTCGTAAGAAATATCCAACCAGCATTACATAGCATATGTTAGTCGATATGAAAATTGTACGATTCTTCGTCAGTTTCGAATATTTCGATGAAATCAGCAATGTAAAAATCAATGCGCCGTCTTGAAAGCATACTCGTTGCACTCGTAGTATCATCTAGTGGTTCAAAGCAACTACATGAATTAATTTACTAGTCAGTTACATAGGAATTGACAATTTTTTAGCGATAATAGGTTAAGAAGGTGTATTTGTTTTTTTTTCTGTTAGACTTTATGTTACAGTCTACGGACCTGTCTACGAAAACTGAGAAATTTTAAAATATAATGGGATAAGAAGGGGTTTTCGTTTTCTTCTGGTAATCTTTATATTACGGTCTAGAAACCTGTCTACGAAAACTGAGATTAAGACTCGGCAATTTGAATATAAGCTTATTTGCAGGATTCACAACACGTATTCTCATGTGCAGAAGAAGCTTGGTATTTAAATATGAACGTTCGTCGTCCATATTTAAATCTTCAGAGATGTCGCCTCAAATTCGTAAGAAATATCCAACCAGCATTACATAGCATATGTTAGTCGATATGAAAATTGTACGATTCTTCGTCAGTTTCGAATATTTCGATGAAATCAGCAATGTAAAAATCAATGCGCCGTCTTGAAAGCATACTCGTTGCACTCTTAGTATCATCTAGTGTTTCAAAGCAACTACAAGAATTAATTTACTAGTCAGTTACATAGGAATTGACAATTTTTAAGCGATAATAGGTTAAGAAGGTGTATTTGTTTTTTTTTTCTGTTAGACTTTATGTTACAGTCTACGGACCTGTCTACGAAAACTGAGAAATTTTAAAATATAATGGGATAAGAAGGGGTTTTCGTTTTCTTCTGGTAATCTTTATATTACGGTCTAGAAACCTGTCTACGAAAACTGAGATTAAGACTCGGCAATTTGAATATAAGCTTATTTGCAGGATTCACAACACGTATTCTCATGTGCAGAAGAAGCTTGGTATTTAAATATGAACGTTCGTCGTCCATATTTAAATCTTCAGAGATGTCGCCTCAAATTCGTAAGAAATATCCAACCAGCATTACATAGCATATGTTAGTCGATATGAAAATTGTACGATTCTTCGTCAGTTTCGAATATTTCGATGAAATCAGCAATGTAAAAATCAATGCGCCGACTTGAAAGCATACTCGTTGCACTCGTAGTATCATCTAGTGGTTCAAAGCAACTACATGAATTAATTTACTAGTCAGTTACATAGGAATTGACAATTTTTTAGCGATAATAGGTTAAGAAGGTGTATTTGTTTTTTTTTTCTGTTAGACTTTATGTTACAGTCTACGGACCTGTCTACGAAAACTGAGAAATTTTAAAATATAATGGGATAAGAAGGGGTTTTCGTTTTCTTCTGGTAATCTTTATATTACGGTCTAGAAACCTGTCTACGAAAACTGAGATTAAGACTCGGCAATTTGAATATAAGCTTATTTGCAGGATTCACAACACGTATTCTCATGTGCAGAAGAAGCTTGGTATTTAAATATGAACGTTCGTCGTCCATATTTAAATCTTCAGAGATGTCGCCTCAAATTCGTAAGAAATATCCAACCAGCATTACATATAGCATACGTTAGTCGATATGAAAATTGTACGATTCTTCGTCAGTTTCGAATATTTCGATGAAATCAGCAATGTAAAAATCAATGCGCCGACTTGAAAGCATACTCGTTGCACTCGTAGTATCATCTAGTGGTTCAAAGCAACTACATGAATTAATTTACTAGTCAGTTACATAGGAATTGACAATTTTTTAGCGATAATAGGTTAAGAAGGTGTATTTGTTTTTTTTTTTGCTGTTAGACTTTATGTTACAGTCTACGGACCTGTCTACGAAAACTGAGAAATTTTAAAATATAATGGGATAAGAAGGGGTTTTCGTTTTCTTCTGGTAATCTTTATATTACGGTCTAGAAACCTGTCTACGAAAACTGAGATTAAGACTCGGCAATTTGAATATAAGCTTATTTGCAGGATTCACAACACGTATTCTCATGTGCAGAAGAAGCTTGGTATTTAAATATGAACGTTCGTCGTCCATATTTAAATCTTCAGAGATGTCGCCTCAAATTCGTAAGAAATATCCAACCAGCATTACATAGCATATGTTAGTCGATATGAAAATTGTACGATTCTTCGTCAGTTTCGAATATTTCGATGAAATCAGCAATGTAAAAATCAATGCGCCGTCTTGAAAGCATACTCGTTGCACTCGTAGTATCATCTAGTGTTTCAAAGCAACTACAAGAATTAATTTACTAGTCAGTTACATAGGAATTGACAATTTTTAAGCGATAATAGGTTAAGAAGGTGTATTTGTTTTTTTTTCTGTTAGACTTTATGTTACAGTCTACGGACCTGTCTACGAAAACTGAGAAATTTTAAAATATAATGGGATAAGAAGGGGTTTTCGTTTTCTTCTGGTAATCTTTATATTACGGTCTAGAAACCTGTCTACGAAAACTGAGATTAAGACTCGGCAATTTGAATATAAGCTTATTTGCAGGATTCACAACACGTATTCTCATGTGCAGAAGAAGCTTGGTATTTAAATATGAAAGTTCGTCGTCCATATTTAAATCTTCAGAGATGTCGCCTCAAATTCGTAAGAAATATCCAACCAGCATTACATATAGCATACGTTAGTCGATATGAAAATTGTACGATTCTTCGTCAGTTTCGAATATTTCGATGAAATCAGCAATGTAAAAATCAATGCGCCGTCTTGAAAGCATACTCGTTGCACTCTTAGTATCATCTAGTGTTTCAAAGCAACTACAAGAATTAATTTACTAGTCCGTTACATAGGAATTGACAATTATTTAGCGATAATAGGTTAAGAAGGTGTATTTGTTTTTTTTTCTGTTAGACTTTATGTTACAGTCTACGGACCTGTCTACGAAAACTGAGAAATTTTAAAATATAATGGGATAAGAAGGGGTTTTCGTTTTCTTCTGGTAATCTTTATATTACGGTCTAGAAACCTGTCTACGAAAACTGAGATTAAGACTCGGCAATTTGAATATAAGCTTATTTGCAGGATTCACAACACGTATTCTCATGTGCAGAAGAAGCTTGGTATTTAAATATGAACGTTCGTCGTCCATATTTAAATCTTCAGAGATGTCGCCTCAAATTCGTAAGAAATATCGAACCAGCATTACATAGCATATGTTAGTCGATATGAAAATTGTACGATTCTTCGTCAGTTTCGAATATTTCGATGAAATCAGCAATGTAAAAATCAATGCGCCGTCTTGAAAGCATACTCGTTGCACTCGTAGTATCATCTAGTGTTTCAAAGCAACTACAAGAATTAATTTACTAGTCCGTTACATAGGAATTGACAATTATTTAGCGATAATAGGTTATGAAGGTGTATTTGTTTTTTTTTTGCTGTTAGACTTTATGTTATTGTCTACGGACCTGTCTACGAAAACTGAGAAATTTTAAAATATAATGGGATAAGAAGGGGTTTTCGTTTTCTTCTGGTAATCTTTATATTACGGTCTAGAAACCTGTCTACGAAAACTGAGATTAAGACTCGGCAATTTGAATATAAGCTTATTTGCAGGATTCACAACACGTATTCTCATGTGCAGAAGAAGCTTGGTATTTAAATATGAACGTTCGTCGTCCATATTTAAATCTTCAGAGATGTCGCCTCAAATTCGTAAGAAATATCCAACCAGCATTACATAGCATATGTTAGTCGATATGAAAATTGTACGATTCTTCGTCAGTTTCGAATATTTCGATGAAATCAGCAATGTAAAAATCAATGCGCCGTCTTGAAAGCATACTCGTTGCACTCGTAGTATCATCTAGTGTTTCAAAGCAACTACAAGAATTAATTTACTAGTCAGTTACATAGGAATTGACAATTTTTAAGCGATAATAGGTTAAGAAGGTGTATTTGTTTTTTTTTCTGTTAGACTTTATGTTACAGTCTACGGACCTGTCTACGAAAACTGAGAAATTTTAAAATATAATGGGATAAGAAGGGGTTTTCGTTTTCTTCTGGTAATCTTTATATTACGGTCTAGAAACCTGTCTACGAAAACTGAGATTAAGACTCGGCAATTTGAATATAAGCTTATGTGCAGGATTCACAACACGTATTCTCATGTGCAGAAGAAGCTTGGTATTTAAATATGAAAGTTCGTCGTCCATATTTAAATCTTCAGAGATGTCGCCTCAAATTCGTAAGAAATATCCAACCAGCATTACATATAGCATACGTTAGTCGATATGAAAATTGTACGATTCTTCGTCAGTTTCGAATATTTCGATGAAATCAGCAATGTAAAAATCAATGCGCCGTCTTGAAAGCATACTCGTTGCACTCTTAGTATCATCTAGTGTTTCAAAGCAACTACAAGAATTAATTTACTAGTCAGTTACATAGGAATTGACAATTTTTAAGCGATAATAGGTTAAGAAGGTGTATTTGTTTTTTTTTCTGTTAGACTTTATGTTACAGTCTACGGACCTGTCTACGAAAACTGAGAAATTTTAAAATATAATGGGATAAGAAGGGGTTTTCGTTTTCTTCTGGTAATCTTTATATTACGGTCTAGAAACCTGTCTACGAAAACTGAGATTAAGACTCGGCAATTTGAATATAAGCTTATTTGCAGGATTCACAACACGTATTCTCATGTGCAGAAGAAGCTTGGTATTTAAATATGAACGTTCGTCGTCCATATTTAAATCTTCAGAGATGTCGCCTCAAATTCGTAAGAAATATCCAACCAGCATTACATAGCATATGTTAGTCGATATGAAAATTGTACGATTCTTCGTCAGTTTCGAATATTTCGATGAAATCAGCAATGTAAAAATCAATGCGCCGTCTTGAAAGCATACTCGTTGCACTCGTAGTATCATCTAGTGGTTCAAAGCAACTACATGAATTAATTTACTAGTCAGTTACATAGGAATTGACAATATTTTAGCGATAATAGGTTAAGAAGGTGTATTTGTTTTTTTTTCTGTTAGACTTTATGTTACAGTCTACGGAACTGTCTACGAAAACTGAGAAATTTTAAAATATAATGGGATAAGAAGGGGTTTTCGTTTTCTTCTGGTAATCTTTATATTACGGTCTAGAAACCTGTCTACGAAAACTGAGATTAAGACTCGGCAATTTGAATATAAGCTTATTTGCAGGATTCACAACACGTATTCTCATGTGCAGAAAAAGCTTGGTATTTAAATATGAACGTTCGTCGTCCATATTTAAATCTTCAGAGATGTCGCCTCAAATTCGTAAGAAATATCCAACCAGCATTACATAGCATACGTTAGTCGATATGAAAATTGTACGATTCTTCGTCAGTTTCGAATATTTCGATGAAATCAGCAATGTAAAAATCAATGCGCCGTCTTGAAAGCATACTCGTTGCACTCTTAGTATCATCTAGTGTTTCAAAGCAACTACAAGAATTAATTTACTAGTCAGTTACATAGGAATTGACAATTTTTAAGCGATAATAGGTTAAGAAGGTGTATTTGTTTTTTTTTCTGTTAGACTTTATGTTACAGTCTACGGACCTGTCTACGAAAACTGAGAAATTTTAAAATATAATGGGATAAGAAGGGGTTTTCGTTTTCTTCTGGTAATCTTTATATTACGGTCTAGAAACCTGTCTACGAAAACTGAGATTAAGACTCGGCAATTTGAATATAAGCTTATTTGCAGGATTCACAACACGTATTCTCATGTGCAGAAGAAGCTTGGTATTTAAATATGAACGTTCGTCGTCCATATTTAAATCTTCAGAGATGTCGCCTCAAATTCGTAAGAAATATCCAACCAGCATTACATAGCATATGTTAGTCGATATGAAAATTGTACGATTCTTCGTCAGTTTCGAATATTTCGATGAAATCAGCAATGTAAAAATCAATGCGCCGTCTTGAAAGCATACTCGTTGCACTCGTAGTATCATCTAGTGTTTCAAAGCAACTACAAGAATTAATTTACTAGTCAGTTACATAGGAATTGACAATTTTTAAGCGATAATAGGTTAAGAAGGTGTATTTGTTTTTTTTTCTGTTAGACTTTATGTTACAGTCTACGGACCTGTCTACGAAAACTGAGAAATTTTAAAATATAATGGGATAAGAAGGGGTTTTCGTTTTCTTCTGGTAATCTTTATATTACGGTCTAGAAACCTGTCTACGAAAACTGAGATTAAGACTCGGCAATTTGAATATAAGCTTATGTGCAGGATTCACAACACGTATTCTCATGTGCAGAAGAAGCTTGGTATTTAAATATGAAAGTTCGTCGTCCATATTTAAATCTTCAGAGATGTCGCCTCAAATTCGTAAGAAATATCCAACCAGCATTACATAGCATATGTTAGTCGATATGAAAATTGTACGATTCTTCGTCAGTTTCGAATATTTCGATGAAATCAGCAATGTAAAAATCAATGCGCCGTCTTGAAAGCATACTCGTTGCACTCTTAGTATCATCTAGTGTTTCAAAGCAACTACAAGAATTAATTTACTAGTCAGTTACATAGGAATTGACAATTTTTAAGCGATAATAGGTTAAGAAGGTGTATTTGTTTTTTTTTCTGTTAGACTTTATGTTACAGTCTACGGACCTGTCTACGAAAACTGAGAAATTTTAAAATATAATGGGATAAGAAGGGGTTTTCGTTTTCTTCTGGTAATCTTTATATTACGGTCTAGAAACCTGTCTACGAAAACTGAGATTAAGACTCGGCAATTTGAATATAAGCTTATTTGCAGGATTCACAACACGTATTCTCATGTGCAGAAGAAGCTTGGTATTGAAATATGAAAGTTCGTCGTCCATATTTAAATCTTCAGAGATGTCGCCTCAAATTCGTAAGAAATATCCAACCAGCATTACATAGCATACGTTAGTCGATATGAAAATTGTACGATTCTTCGTCAGTTTCGAATATTTCGATGAAATCAGCAATGTAAAAATCAATGCGCCGTCTTGAAAGCATACTCGTTGCACTCTTAGTATCATCTAGTGTTTCAAAGCAACTACAAGAATTAATTTACTAGTCAGTTACATAGGAATTGACAATTTTTAAGCGATAATAGGTTAAGAAGGTGTATTTGTTTTTTTTCTGTTAGACTTTATGTTACAGTCTACGGACCTGTCTACGAAAACTGAGAAATTTTAAAATATAATGGGATAAGAAGGGGTTTTCGTTTTCTTCTGGTAATCTTTATATTACGGTCTAGAAACCTGTCTACGAAAACTGAGATTAAGACTCGGCAATTTGAATATAAGCTTATTTGCAGGATTCACAACACGTATTCTCATGTGCAGAAGAAGCTTGGTATTTAAATATGAACGTTCGTCGTCCATATTTAAATCTTCAGAGATGTCGCCTCAAATTCGTAAGAAATATCCAACCAGCATTACATAGCATATGTTAGTCGATATGAAAATTGTACGATTCTTCGTCAGTTTCGAATATTTCGATGAAATCAGCAATGTAAAAATCAATGCGCCGTCTTGAAAGCATACTCGTTGCACTCGTAGTATCATCTAGTGTTTCAAAGCAACTACAAGAATTAATTTACTAGTCAGTTACATAGGAATTGACAATTTTTAAGCGATAATAGGTTAAGAAGGTGTATTTGTTTTTTTTTCTGTTAGACTTTATGTTACAGTCTACGGACCTGTCTACGAAAACTGAGAAATTTTAAAATATAATGGGATAAGAAGGGGTTTTCGTTTTCTTCTGGTAATCTTTATATTACGGTCTAGAAACCTGTCTACGAAAACTGAGATTAAGACTCGGCAATTTGAATATAAGCTTATGTGCAGGATTCACAACACGTATTCTCATGTGCAGAAGAAGCTTGGTATTTAAATATGAAAGTTCGTCGTCCATATTTAAATCTTCAGAGATGTCGCCTCAAATTCGTAAGAAATATCCAACCAGCATTACATAGCATATGTTAGTCGATATGAAAATTGTACGATTCTTCGTCAGTTTCGAATATTTCGATGAAATCAGCAATGTAAAAATCAATGCGCCGACTTGAAAGCATACTCGTTGCACTCGTAGTATCATCTAGTGGTTCAAAGCAACTACATGAATTAATTTACTAGTCAGTTACATAGGAATTGACAATTTTTTAGCGATAATAGGTTAAGAAGGTGTATTTGTTTTTTTTTCTGTTAGACTTTATGTTACAGTCTACGGAACTGTCTACGAAAACTGAGAAATTTTAAAATATAATGGGATAAGAAGGGGTTTTCGTTTTCTTCTGGTAATCTTTATATTACGGTCTAGAAACCTGTCTACGAAAACTGAGATTAAGACTCGGCAATTTGAATATAAGCTTATGTGCAGGATTCACAAAACGTATTCTCATGTGCAGAAGAAGCTTGGTATTTAAATATGAACGTTCGTCGTCCATATTTAAATCTTCAGAGATGTCGCCTCAAATTCGTAAGAAATATCCAACCAGCATTACATAGCATATGTTAGTCGATATGAAAATTGTACGATTCTTCGTCAGTTTCGAATATTTCGATGAAATCAGCAATGTAAAAATCAATGCGCCGTCTTGAAAGCATACTCGTTGCACTCGTAGTATCATCTAGTGTTTCAAAGCAACTACAAGAATTAATTTACTAGTCAGTTACATAGGAATTGACAATTTTTAAGCGATAATAGGTTAAGAAGGTGTATTTGTTTTTTTTTCTGTTAGACTTTATGTTACAGTCTACGGACCTGTCTACGAAAACTGAGAAATTTTAAAATATAATGGGATAAGAAGGGGTTTTCGTTTTCTTCTGGTAATCTTTATATTACGGTCTAGAAACCTGTCTACGAAAACTGAGATTAAGACTCGGCAATTTGAATATAAGCTTATTTGCAGGATTCACAACACGTATTCTCATGTGCAGAAGAAGCTTGGTATTTAAATATGAAAGTTCGTCGTCCATATTTAAATCTTCAGAGATGTCGCCTCAAATTCGTAAGAAATATCCAACCAGCATTACATATAGCATACGTTAGTCGATATGAAAATTGTACGATTCTTCGTCAGTTTCGAATATTTCGATGAAATCAGCAATGTAAAAATCAATGCGCCGTCTTGAAAGCATACTCGTTGCACTCTTAGTATCATCTAGTGTTTCAAAGCAACTACAAGAATTAATTTACTAGTCAGTTACATAGGAATTGACAATTTTTAAGCGATAATAGGTTAAGAAGGTGTATTTGTTTTTTTTTCTGTTAGACTTTATGTTACAGTCTACGGACCTGTCTACGAAAACTGAGAAATTTTAAAATATAATGGGATAAGAAGGGGTTTTCGTTTTCTTCTGGTAATCTTTATATTACGGTCTAGAAACCTGTCTACGAAAACTGAGATTAAGACTCGGCAATTTGAATATAAGCTTATTTGCAGGATTCACAACACGTATTCTCATGTGCAGAAGAAGCTTGGTATTTAAATATGAACGTTCGTCGTCCATATTTAAATCTTCAGAGATGTCGCCTCAAATTCGTAAGAAATATCCAACCAGCATTACATAGCATATGTTAGTCGATATGAAAATTGTACGATTCTTCGTCAGTTTCGAATATTTCGATGAAATCAGCAATGTAAAAATCAATGCGCCGTCTTGAAAGCATACTCGTTGCACTCGTAGTATCATCTAGTGTTTCAAAGCAACTACAAGAATTAATTTACTAGTCCGTTACATAGGAATTGACAATTATTTAGCGATAATAGGTTAAGAAGGTGTATTTGTTTTTTTTTCTGTTAGACTTTATGTTACAGTCTACGGACCTGTCTACGAAAACTGAGAAATTTTAAAATATAATGGGATAAGAAGGGGTTTTCGTTTTCTTCTGGTAATCTTTATATTACGGTCTAGAAACCTGTCTACGAAAACTGAGATTAAGACTCGGCAATTTGAATATAAGCTTATTTGCAGGATTCACAACACGTATTCTCATGTGCAGAAGAAGCTTGGTATTTAAATATGAAAGTTCGTCGTCCATATTTAAATCTTCAGAGATGTCGCCTCAAATTCGTAAGAAATATCCAACCAGCATTACATATAGCATACGTTAGTCGATATGAAAATTGTACGATTCTTCGTCAGTTTCGAATATTTCGATGAAATCAGCAATGTAAAAATCAATGCGCCGTCTTGAAAGCATACTCGTTGCACTCTTAGTATCATCTAGTGTTTCAAAGCAACTACAAGAATTAATTTACTAGTCAGTTACATAGGAATTGACAATTTTAAGCGATAATAGGTTAAGAGGTGTATTTGATTTTTTTCTGTTAGACTTTATGTTACAGTCTACGGACCTGTCTACGAAAACTGAGAAATTTTAAAATATAATGGGATAAGAAGGGGTTTTCGTTTTCTTCTGGTAATCTTTATATTACGGTCTAGAAACCTGCCTACGAAAACTGAGATTAAGACTCGGCAATTTGAATATAAGCTTATGTGCAGGATTCACAACACGTATTTTCATGTGCAGAAGAAGCTTGGTATTTAAATATGAAAGTTCGTCGTCCATATTTAAATCTTCAGAGATGTCGCCTCAAATTCGTAAGAAATATCCAACCAGCATTACATAGCATATGTTAGTCGATATGAAAATTGTACGATTCTTCGTCAGTATCGAATATTTCGATGAAATCAGCAATGTAAAAATCAATGCGCCGTCTTGAAAGCATACTCGTTGCACTCGTAGTATCATCTAGTGTTTCAAAGCAACTACAAGAATTAATTTACTAGTCAGTTACATAGGAATTGACAATTTTTAAGCGATAATAGGTTAAGAAGGTGTAATTGTTTTTTTTTTCTGTTAGACTTTATGTTACAGTCTACGGACCTGTCTACGAAAACTGAGAAATTTTAAAATATAATGGGATAAGAAGGGGTTTTCGTTTTCTTCTGGTAATCTTTATATTACGGTCTAGAAACCTGTCTACGAAAACTGAGATTAAGACTCGGCAATTTGAATATAAGCTTATGTGCAGGATTCACAACACGTATTCTCATGTGCAGAAAAAGCTTGGTATTTAAATATGAACGTTCGTCGTCCATATTTAAATCTTCAGAGATGTCGCCTCAAATTCGTAGGAAATATCCAACCAGCATTACATAGCATATGTTAGTCGATATGAAAATTGTACGATTCTTCGTCAGTTTCGAATATTTCGATGAAATCAGCAATGTAAAAATCAATGCGCCGACTTGAAAGCATACTCGTTGCACTCGTAGTATCATCTAGTGGTTCAAAGCAACTACATGAATTAATTTACTAGTCAGTTACATAGGAATTGACAATTTTTTAGCGATAATAGGTTAAGAAGGTGTATTTGTTTTTTTTTCTGTTAGACTTTATGTTACAGTCTACGGAACTGTCTACGAAAACTGAGAAATTTTAAAATATAATGGGATAAGAAGGGGTTTTCGTTTTCTTCTGGTAATCTTTATATTACGGTCTAGAAACCTGTCTACGAAAACTGAGATTAAGACTCGGCAATTTGAATATAAGCTTATTTGCAGGATTCACAACACGTATTCTCATGTGCAGAAGAAGCTTGGTATTTAAATATGAACGTTCGTCGTCCATATTTAAATCTTCAGAGATGTCGCCTCAAATTCGTAAGAAATATCCAACCAGCATTACATATAGCATACGTTAGTCGATATGAAAATTGTACGATTCTTCGTCAGTTTCGAATATTTCGATGAAATCAGCAATGTAAAAATCAATGCGCCGACTTGAAAGCATACTCGTTGCACTCGTAGTATCATCTAGTGGTTCAAAGCAACTACATGAATTAATTTACTAGTCAGTTACATAGGAATTGACAATTTTTTAGCGATAATAGGTTAAGAAGGTGTATTTGTTTTTTTTTCTGTTAGACTTTATGTTACAGTCTACGGAACTGTCTACGAAAACTGAGAAATTTTAAAATATAATGGGATAAGAAGGGGTTTTCGTTTTCTTCTGGTAATCTTTATATTACGGTCTAGAAACCTGTCTACGAAAACTGAGATTAAGACTCGGCAATTTGAATATAAGCTTATTTGCAGGATTCACAACACGTATTCTCATGTGCAGAAGAAGCTTGGTATTTAAATATGAACGTTCGTCGTCCATATTTAAATCTTCAGAGATGTCGCCTCAAATTCGTAAGAAATATCCAACCAGCATTACATAGCATATGTTAGTCGATATGAAAATTGTACGATTCTTCGTCAGTTTCGAATATTTCGATGAAATCAGCAATGTAAAAATCAATGCGCCGTCTTGAAAGCATACTCGTTGCACTCGTAGTATCATCTAGTGTTTCAAAGCAACTACAAGAATTAATTTACTAGTCAGTTACATAGGAATTGATAATTTTTAAGCGATAATAGGTTAAGAAGGTGTATTTGTTTTTTTTTTCTGTTAGACTTTATGTTACAGTCTACGGACCTGTCTACGAAAACTGAGAAATTTTAAAATATAATGGGATAAGAAGGGGTTTTCGTTTTCTTCTGGTAATCTTTATATTACGGTCTAGAAACCTGTCTACGAAAACTGAGATTAAGACTCGGCAATTTGAATATAAGCTTATGTGCAGGATTCACAACACGTATTCTCATGTGCAGAAGAAGCTTGGTATTTAAATATGAAAGTTCGTCGTCCATATTTAAATCTTCAGAGATGTCGCCTCAAATTCGTAAGAAATATCCAACCAGCATTACATAGCATATGTTAGTCGATATGAAAATTGTACGATTCTTCGTCAGTTTCGAATATTTCGATGAAATCAGCAATGTAAAAATCAATGCGCCGTCTTGAAAGCATACTCGTTGCACTCGTAGTATCATCTAGTGTTTCAAAGCAACTACAAGAATTAATTTACTAGTCAGTTACATAGGAATTGACAATTTTTTAGCGATAATAGGTTAAGAAGGTGTATTTGTTTTTTTTTTGCTGTTAGACTTTATGTTACAGTCTACGGACCTGTCTACGAAAACTGAGAAATTTTAAAATATAATGGGATAAGAAGGGGTTTTCGTTTTTTTCTGGTAATCTTTATATTACGGTCTAGAAACCTGTCTACGAAAACTGAGATTAAGACTCGGCAATTTGAATATAAGCTTATTTGCAGGATTCACAACACGTATTCTCATGTGCAGAAGAAGCTTGGTATTTAAATATGAAAGTTCGTCGTCCATATTTAAATCTTCAGAGATGTCGCCTCAAATTCGTAAGAAATATCCAACCAGCATTACATATAGCATACGTTAGTCGATATGAAAATTGTACGATTCTTCGTCAGTTTCGAATATTTCGATGAAATCAGCAATGTAAAAATCAATGCGCCGTCTTGAAAGCATACTCGTTGCACTCGTAGTATCATCTAGTGTTTCAAAGCAACTACAAGAATTAATTTACTAGTCAGTTACATAGGAATTGACAATTTTTAAGCGATAATAGGTTAAGAAGGTGTATTTGTTTTTTTTTCTGTTAGACTTTATGTTACAGTCTACGGACCTGTCTACGAAAACTGAGAAATTTTAAAATATAATGGGATAAGAAGGGGTTTTCGTTTTCTTCTGGTAATCTTTATATTACGGTCTAGAAACCTGTCTACGAAAACTGAGATTAAGACTCGGCAATTTGAATATAAGCTTATGTGCAGGATTCACAACACGTATTCTCATGTGCAGAAGAAGCTTGGTATTTAAATATGAACGTTCGTCGTCCATATTTAAATCTTCAGAGATGTGGCCTCAAATTCGTAAGAAATATCCAACCATCATTACATATAGCATACGTTAGTCGATATGAAAATTGTACGATTCTTCGTCAGTTTCGAATATTTCGATGAAATCAGCAATGTAAAAATCAATGCGCCGTCTTGAAAGCATACTCGTTGCACTCTTAGTATCATCTAGTGTTTCAAAGCAACTGCAAGAATTAATTTACTAGTCCGTTACATAGGAATTGACAATTATTTAGCGATAATAGGTTAAGAAGGTGTATTTGTTTTTTTTTCTGTTAGACTTTATGTTACAGTCTACGGACCTGTCTACGAAAACTGAGAAATTTTAAAATATAATGGGATAAGAAGGGGTTTTCGTTTTCTTCTGGTAATCTTTATATTACGGTCTAGAAACCTGTCTACGAAAACTGAGATTAAGACTCGGCAATTTGAATATAAGCTTATGTGCAGGATTCACAACACGTATTCTCATGTGCAGAAGAAGCTTGGTATTTAAATATGAACGTTCGTCGTCCATATTTAAATCTTCAGAGATGTCGCCTCAAATTCGTAAGAAATATCCAACCAGCATTACATATAGCATATGTTAGTCGATATGAAAATTGTACGATTCTTCGTCAGTTTCGAATATTTCGATGAAATCAGCAATGTAAAAATCAATGCGCCGACTTGAAAGCATACTCGTTGCACTCGTAGTATCATCTAGTGGTTCAAAGCAACTACATGAATTAATTTACTAGTCAGTTACATAGGAATTGACAATTTTTTAGCGATAATAGGTTAAGAAGGTGTATTTGTTTTTTTTTCTGTTAGACTTTATGTTACAGTCTACGGACCTGTCTACGAAAACTGAGAAATTTTAAAATATAATGGGATAAGAAGGGGTTTTCGTTTTCTTCTGGTAATCTTTATATTACGGTCTAGAAACCTGTCTACGAAAACTGAGATTAAGACTCGGCAATTTGAATATAAGCTTATTTGCAGGATTCACAACACGTATTCTCATGTGCAGAAGAAGCTTGGTATTTAAATATGAAAGTTCGTCGTCCATATTTAAATCTTCAGAGATGTCGCCTCAAATTCGTAAGAAATATCCAACCAGCATTACATAGCATATGTTAGTCGATATGAAAATTGTACGATTCTTCGTCAGTTTCGAATATTTCGATGAAATCAGCAATGTAAAAATCAATGCGCCGACTTGAAAGCATACTCGTTGCACTCGTAGTATCATCTAGTGTTTCAAAGCAACTACAAGAATTAATTTACTAGTCAGTTACATAGGAATTGACAATTTTTTAGCGATAATAGGTTAAGAAGGTGTATTTGTTTTTTTTTGCTGTTAGACTTTATGTTACAGTCTACGGACCTGTCTACGAAAACTGAGAAATTTTAAAATATAATGGGATAAGAAGGGGTTTTCGTTTTCTTCTGGTAATCTTTATATTACGGTCTAGAAACCTGTCTACGAAAACTGAGATTAAGACTCGGCAATTTGAATATAAGCTTATGTGCAGGATTCACAACACGTATTCTCATGTGCAGAAGAAGCTTGGTATTTAAATATGAAAGTTCGTCGTCCATATTTAAATCTTCAGAGATGTCGCCTCAAATTCGTAAGAAATATCCAACCAGCATTACATATAGCATACGTTAGTCGATATGAAAATTGTACGATTTTTCGTCAGTTTCGAATATTTCGATGAAATCAGCAATGTAAAAATCAATGCGCCGTCTTGAAATCATACTCGTTGCACTCGTAGTATCCTCTAGTGTTTCAAAGCAACTACAAGAATTAATTTACTAGTCAGTTACATAGGAATTGACAATTTTTTAGCGATAATAGGTTAAGAAGGTGTATTTGTTTTTTTTTGCTGTTAGACTTTATGTTACAGTCTACGGACCTGTCTACGAAAACTGAGAAATTTTAAAATATAATGGGATAAGAAGGGGTTTTCGTTTTTTTCTGGTAATTTTTATATTACGGTCTACGGACTAGTCAACGCAAACTGAGATTAAGACTCGGCAATTTGAATATAAGCTTATTTGCAGGATTCACAACACGTATTCTCATGTGCAGAAGAAGCTTGGTATTTAAATATGAAAGTTCGTCGTCCATATTTAAATCTTCAGAGATGTCGCCTCAAATTCGTAAGAAATATCCAACCAGCATTACATAGCATATGTTAGTCGATATGAAAATTGTACGATTCTTCGTCAGTTTCGAATATTTCGATGAAATCAGCAATGTAAAAATCAATGCGCCGACTTGAAAGCATACTCGTTGCACTCGTAGTATCATCTAGTGGTTCAAAGCAACAACATGAATTAATTTACTAGTCAGTTACATAGGAATTGACAATTTTTTAGCGATAATAGGTTAAGAAGGTGTATTTGTTTTTTTTTGCTGTTAGACTTTATGTTATAGTCTACGGACCTGTCTACGAAAACTGAGAAATTTTAAAATATAATGGGATAAGAAGGGGTTTTCGTTTTCTTCTGGTAATCTTTATATTACGGTCTAGAAACCTGTCTACGAAAACTGAGATTAAGACTCGGCAATTTGAATATAAGCTTATGTGCAGGATTCACAACACGTATTCTCATGTGCAGAAGAAGCTTGGTATTTAAATATGAAAGTTCGTCGTCCATATTTAAATCTTCAGAGATGTCGCCTCAAATTCGTAAGAAATATCCAACCAGCATTACATATAGCATACGTTAGTCGATATGAAAATTGTACGATTCTTCGTCAGTTTCGAATATTTCGATGAAATCAGCAATGTAAAAATCAATGCGCCGTCTTGAAAGCATACTCGTTGCACTCGTAGTATCATCTAGTGTTTCAAAGCAACTACAAGAATTAATTTTACTAATTTCAATGGATCTTCAATGAATTTTCGTTTGCTGGGTTGTGACGTTTTTCAATTCGATCTTATTGTTTTTTGTTTGCTGGGTACCAAACGGATACCGCTTTAGAATTAATATTAGAAAATTACAAATCTATAACAGAAATCTAAGAAAGAATCAGAGAACCAAGGTGACATTAGTCTGGTTTGTAGCCGCCAGGCGCGACTGCGACGCTCGCAGCCCTACA